>CM029270.1:18191699-18201699 GCA_016920895.1 Vaccinium myrtillus | reverse complement strand
TAGGGTTTCTGATGTATTGTGTCGCCTTACACTATAAAAGGGACACTTAGGGCAGCCCCCATTGTAACTTGGATTATTATTCATCATAGTGAAACACCCCAGCACCCCGTGGAGTACGATTAAGCAATCAGCTTAAATCGAAACCACGTAAAATCTCTGTGTCTTGTTCTTTCTTGCTTTCTCATTGTTTTCTGTTCTTGGTTTGTTCTTCGATTGTGTGTGTTTGTCTGTGGGTTTAAAGCGCGTGAATCCATAACACACATTGCCGACGCATTTTACTTAGCGACACTAATCCATTGGTGAAAACTAACTCTTTTAGCATTATTGCCTCCAAGATGGGAAAAGGGGCAGACTGATATGTCCTCCTACGAGAATATGACTTAGACATTGTATTTCTATGTTTATTCCAACGTAGTAACTTGTTGGTAAATTTAGTTCCAAATTTATTTTAGTCTGTTTCTCTTTCTATAAAGGTTTCTGGAAAATAGTTTTATTTTCTTTTTTATGTTCTTATAAAATTATTAAATGAATCAATTCATTGGAAAACTAACAAAAGAAAATACTAAGAATAATTAAAAAGATAAGCAACATCACCTTAATTAATTATCCAAAAAAAAACATCACCTTAATTTTGTCTTTTAGTGATTTTTTCAACCTTTTCGTTTTCTTCTTCATTTTCTAAATTGTTCTCTTCAAGATATTTAAAAAAAGTAGAAAGTTTGATGAAAATTTAAAAGGCCATAGTAAAACCAAATTACAATGCTCCAAAAGATTTTTATATATACTGTCGCGCTCGAGATTTCGACCAAGGGTTTGGAAAAGGGTTTCATGGTCGAGTGATACAAGTGATATTCAATGCGATGTGGTTTTATAAAGCACGTGTTTTACAGCTGTGACTGAGTTAGAATAAATTTGATATAAAATAATTCAAAGTCGCCTCTTCACATGATTTTGGTGTGCCAAGTCACCATATGAATAAATATTTTAAAAAATGAGAAATAAATATCTCGGGACGAAAGACCCGGTTTTGTTTGATATAAATGAATCGGTTTTTTATTTGGTCTACAATTTTAGAGAAGAAAAAGTTCGGTAATTCACTTTTACGTGTAGGGAAGCTAGAACACCCTACCTCGCCCTTTCGGCACTCTGAACAAACTTTTCAAAACAATGTAAGTGATTGAAGACCTGTAAGGATAAAAAATGCTAACATATATACAATGAGAAGAAGAAAACTAATATTCTGCCTTAAAATATATTTTATTGCATGAGACATTTGAAATAAAAGGGGGGATATATACAAAAGAAGGATTTGGACCGTGCCCGGTCTCAGGGTTGCCAATGTATCTCTGGTCATAGGAGAATCAGGTTATCACCTAGTTCTAGAAGACAAAAAGTTTTGAGAAAAGGGATCGAGCCCTGCTTCAGGGCTGCCTACGTATCTCCGGCCTCAGGAGAATCAGGTCTCTCACAGTTCGGGGCAAAGACTGAAGTTTTAGAGAAGTTAATCTCGCTGGAAAATTTAACCAGCGAGGCACAGAGGCGTTTCTACCATACACAAAGGATAATGTCTAAACTCTGGCAGAACAATGTTGAGGATTCAAAATATATGGAAAAACCCCGAAAAATCTCCGGAAGGTTCTGAGACTGGAGATAGGTCTAAATAGACTACACGACTCGATGGGGAGAGTATCAAAAATAGCCACCCAGGGCTTCCAATAGCTGACGGGAGGTCCTGGGATGTTTATTGGGTGGCTACAAGACCGAAAATGGGTTTAAAATGTTGTTTGCAAGTGCGTATAAAAAGTTGTAAGAATCCCGTTCGGAGATGAAATTGGCTATCGGCGGGCCCCGGGATATATCTTGTACTCCCTCCATCCCAAATTAGATGTCCATTTTTGAAACCCGTGCCATTTTTCGATTGTTATATCTTTCAATTTATAATGTTTTTCGTAATTATGAACACTTTGTATTATAGAACTCGTCGAGAACTATCAAACAAGATCCATATTGAATATTTTTGGAGATTCATATTGAAAGATACAAGCGATTGAAAATGGCACGGGTTTAAAAAATGGACATCCAATTTGGGACTGAGGGAGTACATATTAGAAGAGTAAAACGTGATTTCGAAAAAAATATAAAATAATATGGGAATAAGTTGAAAAATTATGAACGGAGTCGAAAAAAGGTAGTCGGTGGTCCCTGGTAAATATCTAGTACAGTATTAGACAGTAAAAATGAGTACAATTGAAATTTGTATTGAGGGTTTAGTAAAAAGTTGGATTTTGCCACTCGTAGCCCAAAAATGGTCTCTGGCGGGTCCCGGGTCGTTCCCAATAAAGTTTATGGGTTGAAAATAGTTTTTGAAGTTCAGTGGGTATTTTGGTAAAAAGTTGTGAAATTTGGTTTTGGGGGTCTGGATGATCATCGCGGGCCCTGAGAAGCTTGCAGATCAATTCCGTAGACTGAAATGACTTTGGGTATGACTGAGGGGTATTTTGGTAATTTTGACATGGAGCTAACTTCGAGACCATAGGAAACTCGAAACAGGCCCTAAGACACTTCTTAACTGTCTATATTGGGGGAACTACTCCAAAGAGACTCGAAAGGGCATTTTGATAATTAGGGGGAGAAACTGATTGTAGGACCAGAACAATGTCAGGACGGGCCCTACGACTCCTGGGTATGCATGACATAATTTGAAAATGCACACATAATACCGTAGTTATAATAGAAAAGGTTGTCCAGATCCTACGCGGAAACTTAGACATCATAACATGGGGCCCCAAAGGCTGTTTTGAAAAGTATCTGAAAATTGTTGTGATAATATGATATTATCATGTTGGGAGAAAATATTTTGATTTTGTTGTGACCGAACCATCATCGGGCTGCCTATGTATCCCCTGCATATAAGGGCAATCAGGTCACTCTATCCGATTTATGAAAATATATCTAAATTCATTGAATTAATTCTGATGTTTATATTTTTGGGGTTTTGTACCACCTGTCTGGGCGGGTAGTCAAGGTAAGAGATCTTAGAAAGTACCGGAATAGACCCAAAGGAGTGGTAAAGTCACAATGGACCTGTTAGAAGGACCTACTCCCCTTCAGCACGTACGCTGTTTTGACAGTCTTTTCGATATTCCTTACCTTAAAGGCTTAAACCTCATTGAGACTAACGCAGTGCACTGCAACAGTATACGTTTATATTATTGTGAATTTTATTGACTCACAGACTGATTGAATACTGTAGGGGTCCGGATAAACCGAGCGGTAGCCAAGGGCTAATAAAGACTTCCAATCGAATGAGATACCTCTAGGGAAGACGCTAACACCTAAGAGGGATTCTTCAGTCGAAGAGTCATTAACGAACCTCAATCACGAATAAGATCTCGGTCCACTGCTTCGGTAATTTACCAAAGGGACGCTATGAGCTCCGTTGGAGATGGAAATCTTGGGGACCGGGGGGGTGACTCAGCAAAGAAGTTAATGTTGAAGATGCGCGTAACAAACTATGATCGTGAGGAATGACGTCAGCCGAACGGTTTGCTACACGTGTCATCACCACATTGGAAGCATGTGCTTGTAGCATATTCTATCGAACTTGTCATGATGACGTCAGCCGAGCGGTTACATCACGTGACATGCACGAACATACTTGGAAATCAAGTCAAGGATCATCTATAAAAGGTAACCTTCATCAGAAGAACAAGGTACACACACTCTCTCTTGAAAACCCTAGATCTACATTTCGCACTTCTTCTTCCTCTACTAACTTGATCGTCGGAGTGTCGTTCTGGACTCTGCGGTCCAGTACGATGCTAACGGGGGTGCTTAAGTGTGCAGGATCTAGTGCACTAGTATGAGAGAAGATCGTCTTCAGCAATCTCCGCCGGTGAGAAGAACTCTATGAGAAAGAGGGCTCCACAAATACAAATATGCTGTATTACAGCGTCCGAAACTAGATGTGAACTCAGCCCATGGGCAGTAGCCGGGCCGCCAAATTTTTAACTATGCTTGTCTACATGATGTATTAAATAAGCGAGCAAATGTTGGTATTAAAAAAGATTTACGTACAGACTCCAGGCTCGAACCTCGGGTAGAGATTCGGACAGAGCTTCCGCTGTATATCGGGGAAAATCATCCAAAAAAATCGGCCATAGCCTCTGGCAGAAAATGGATGATTTTGACTCGGTCCTCGAATATAGTAACGACAGGACTTGATAATTTTATCTCGGTACTCGATCAGAGTAACGACAAGACTGGATGATTTTATCTCGGTACTCGGACAGAGTAACGACGGGATTTAGAGAAAGCCGGAGTACCACGAAAGGTCAAAACACCTGAGAATTTAGAAGGCGGAGCACCACGAAGGGTCAAAACTTTGAGAGGAGGGAGAAAATTCGGAGCTCCACGAAGGGTCAAAACTCCTAGAATTTTAGAAGTCAGAGCACCACAAGGGGTCAAAACTCCGAGAAGAGAGGAGAGAGAACAGAGTACCACGAAGGGTCGAAGTTCTAAAGGGGTGAGAATTGGTGAAGGGGTGAGGTCCTATTTATAAAAATATCATCCCTTGGGCTTCCTTAGTGGCTAAGTTAAGGTTGGGGGCATCCTAGCCTTCCATTTTGACGCCTACGTGGAGATGGCCTTGGACTATTATGTTTTTTCGTGCACTAGTTCGTTCGTGATCAGGCGAGGTGGTTTAGTGTGAATCCATTTAGAGTGGTCTCCCCAAGGTTTTGAGGTGCTCTAGGCGTCGTGGCTGCGATCGTTTTTTCTAGATTAGAAAAATGATCATCCGGTTCTTGGTTGATTTATTGCGCTATAAGCGATCCGATGACCATACAAAGTCTGATTGACCTGCAACTTTACACGGAGATTCATAGCGATTAGAATGAATTTATAAATGGTTTAGATCTCAAAAATTGGGTCCCAATGTCCATGATCATGAAATCGGCCGTTTCGGGAAGTGTAGTGTCCACGAAAATAGCAAACGGGCTCGGAATCACCTGAAACTTGGCTTGAGACATAATTTCAGCATGTGAAGCCTAAATATGAATTTTGTATGATTTGGAGTGGTACAGAAAAAACCAGAGTCTTCAGCCCTGTTCATCCATTTCTACCAAGTAAAGGTAAAAGATGGTGTGATGGTTCAACGGTCTATCGTCCTTTGATTTTGACGTGGCCTAAACCGATCACTCAAAAATGTCAAAACAAGTGCATCCAATGGTCTTGATGTTTGACTGGATTTCTTGAAGATATACTTGGCCGATTGGCCCGGAAATGGGCTTCAAGGAGCTAATTTTTTGATAAATTGATGGAGGGAAGGACATGGCCTTCCTGAAGTGGCATGTTTTTTATCCAAGCTATGCACATGCAGATGTTAGATATTGTTTAGTATTTTTGAAATTGATAGTTATCTTACCACGACATTAGTACTGTGTTTACTGTGCCCATTTACTTTTACCGGGAATCGTGTGTTCTACAAGGTAAGGCTGTTTCTGATGTCTGATTCAACGACTCCTTCCTGCGAGTGCTGACGTCATCGATCTGGTTTCATAAATAGGGGTGGGACAAAATCCGATGTCAACATATACAAAGAAACCCTTTTTCTCTCTATTCACTATTTCACTCCTATTGCAAATTATGCAAATAACAACAATAGCAATATCCCATCCTTAGCATGTTAGTTAAAACTAGACACAGACCCAAAAACAACTTCCTAGTGTCCACTGCTAGACCATTCCTCGTTGAACAAACCAAACACAAAACAAACTATGCCCTTAGCATATTAATCAAAATAATTTCCCACTATGCAACTCTGATAAAAATAATTTAATTTTTTTTTCCAACATAGAAATACTAAACACCCACCACGCTTCCACTGCGCCGCTCTGATCACCCACTCGATCCCATGTAAGACCTAATCCCTGCTCTGATACCAACTATAACGACCTGACCCGGGGCTGCTCGCTAATAAGTCCAATCAGAGCCAAACACGCACCAACAACTCATAATACTAGCAAATTAGTTCAATTAATACAACAAACTCACTTCCTTAGTGTAGACACCCCAATATTGACGACTGGTGCATCCCCAATGATGAAACGAACGCGCGAAATGTGTCTTGGAACGGTTACTTGAAACTGATGGATCAAAAGAGCCAAAAACCCAAACCCACCTGAACCGTACGGTCTGAAACCCTGAACCGTACGGCTTGAAATTCTATTTGCACCGTGCGCTGTTACCATGTGCACCGTACGGCACACCTTCGACGCCGTACGGTATCCTTGTCCCATCGACTGGATTCCCGCGATTGCTCAGCAGCTCAGAAACGAATGATGATATTCGTCCGAATGATGATATTCGCCCAATGATGATATTTCCAGCGGCTCAGCCTCGCCTATATAAACCCAAGCCCTGTGAATGGAAGAGCCCCGGGCAAAAAATAATTCCGTCATCGATTTTCTGTAAAATTTCTCTCAATTTGTCGTTCCCTCGTCACTCTGTCAAAACCATTCCCAGTTATCGATTGTCGCGGGATGCCGTCCTTAAAATGAGGTACATTCATTCACTAAAAACATTTTCCAAACCTGTTTTTATCAGTAAATGGTGTGGTTTTTATACCAAAAACAAAGTGGGTTTCAATCGGATAAAAATGAGAATTTTTGAAAAATACACTACACAGAGGCGCCGTACGGCATCCTCATGGCACCGCGCGGTGTCATTTGGACACCGTACGATGTCACTGGAATTTTTTTTTTGTATGCTCTGTTTCAGAAAATCCGATGCTCTGTTTTTGGTAAAAACCAGTGGGTTAAATTGCGGTTAACCACCTTTACTTTCTGTTTTTGCATTTAAACCCCCTCTTAGTTAATTTTCTTGCATTTATATACTTGATTGCGTATTACGTTACCTGTTATCATTATTCGTTCCCTTTAAGCATAGTGTTTCTCGATATATTGTTTATGTGAAATAAGGTTTTCGTTAAAATCTTTTCAAGAATAATCCCACAAAGATTTAGTAGAGACCGGAAAATTTCGGGCACGCGGGGTGCATTTTTCGAACAAAACCTTCCCCACGGATAACCTGGCTCCCGAACCCAAATCTCTATTTTCGCAGATCAAACCCTTTTTCAGCGGCATAAGAGTCAATGTTTTCTAAACGGTTTCTCGGGTACCCAGCATTCTCCAAGAATTAAACCCCGGGTGGCGACTCTAAATTTTTCTTCATTTCCGGGATCGCCCTTTTTCATAACCAAAACTCCGTGGATAACTAGCTTTTCTTCACAGAAAAACGAGCGTCCACAAAATGGCGACTCCGTTGGGGATCGATATTTTTTAAATTAATCTTTATTTTGACATTTTACACTTGTAAAATGACCCTTTGAAAGCTTGACACCAAGTACATGCTTCACGCCGTACTAGAAAGGATTGATGTCAGGGTGAAAGCCCGATCAGTCTGGACTGGAGCTTTCCCGGTTATTTGCACAAGTAAAATTTCAAGGTTTTGATTAATTTAAGAAGCGAGCCAAAGTTGAAAAATATTTGTGGGATTTTTGAAAAGATTTTATTGTTAAGCTTTTGCATTGCACGTGCATGGTTACTAGCCTCGCCGCTGCGTCTTGGTTACCCTACCCAGCTCGCTGGTGTTAGGACATCCCAGGATTCTCGGCAACCTTGGACGATGATGAGTCAGCCTGTCGTTATTACCCTTGCCATGTCAGTATTCTGTGCAAAGGGGAGGCAAACATTGGCTCTAGTCTGGGGAACCCCCTCAAACCAAAACCGGCCTCTGCATATAGATATCCTTAGAACTTTCCAACCTAAGACAGGAACCCACAGGGTAGGATTTCCTGATATACTCTGCTACGTGTTTACTGTTTTCCCATATCCTGTCAGCATGCTACCTGTTTACCGCTTTTGCACATACCATGCTAACTTTTTTTTACTGCTTTTGTATATACTGCTATCATTCTGCATGCACACACTTTAGCATAAATCTTTTGGTTAGTCAGACCTTGAATTGTCACTTTTCCCGCGGTCTTAAGAGGTTGCCCTGCCCGATGATGAGTCGTGCATCCCAATGCACGTTGTTCAGATTAATTTAGTCCTTAGAATAGTGGGACTTAGGAAAATCAAATCAATTTGATCCTTAACAATTCCTTGACAACGACTTAACAGAAATTAGGAACAATTGACCCAAGCTGGGGAAATTGTCCCTAAAATCAAAGTTAGATCCTTGAAAAGGAATCATTGAGAACCAAGTTGATTTAATTTCCATGAATCCTGCTATCCTAAACAAAGGATACATTGTCAAAAGAAACACTGAGGATCGGGACAGCCTTTCTAAGACCCATTTTTGCATAGTCTAGGAGACTTTAAATCTTTGGAGTTTGAAACACCTCCAATGTCAGTCGTGCTCGAACGGCACCTCCTTGTGATTTTATCACATTTCTATCCAGATTTCGACAGCCTTATTGCTTTGTCTTGGATGGTCACGAAAGTTGATTGGCTCTGGTTCCAACACACAGGAACTTAACCTACTGAGTAGTCGACCTACCCAAGGCTGTTGAAAACCTTTTTGAGACTTAGGTTAGTATACATGACGACACAAATACGACATTCCCATTTTTCAAAATACAACAAGCAGGGGTATTTCTGACTTAGCTTTACTGTCAATCCCCAGTCATTCAGCCAAACAAAAGAACCTTACCACTTGAAGTCAAGGATTAACCCGACCCAAACTTAAGATCATCCCGCCAACCGACAAACATGGATGTTCAGGCTGAAATCAAGGAACTCAAGAAAGCTGTGGACAACCTGGGCGACCAAATCACTCAGCTCATGGTCATGGTGCAAGACATTTGTTACCATCTCCACCAATCCAAGAGAACCCCAAGCGACCCAGAAAAAGCCCGGAAATGGCCGCAGCTTTGGCTAGAATTTTTGAATTAGATAAATCTGTCTTGAAAGAATTCAAACCCTTGGGCTGTGAAAATTTCAGTGGCCACGGAAGTCCGAAAATGAACCAGCAGTACATCAAAAAGGACAACCTTGCAGATATCACCTCCAGCTCAACAAACAACAATTCCCAGACCACAACCCAAACCAACCGCCCCAAAAGAAACTTTCACCAATTCCCTACCTCCCTTGTTACTGTTTGCAAAAGCCTTTTTGAAAGTAACTCTCTTGAACCTCTCGATCCACCCAAAGAACTTTCCTCAAACCTCAATCCAAATGTCTACTGTGCCTATCACCAAATGCCCGGCCATCACACCAATAATTGCCTCCGCCTTAAACACAAAATCCAGGACCTCATTGACAATGAAACCATCTCAATTCCACTTCAAGAGCCCAACATTGTCCTTAACCCCGACCAAGCCAAAACAACCAACAAAATCACAACTCAAGTCAACCATCTTCAAAACCAACCAGGAACCCTCTCCCAATTCTCCACACCTCTGTCCTCAATATATGAAGAGCTTCTCATAGCCAGTCTCCTCAAACCACTCCAGCCAAAACCTCTACCTCAAAAGCTTCCATCAAACCACAACTCAGATGCCTTCTGCGCCTTCCACCAAATGCCCGGCCATCACACCAATAATTGCCTTCGCCTTAAACACAAAATCCAAGATCTCATTGACAATGGATCCATCCCGGCTCCACTAATGAAGCCAAACACCTCTCCGAACCAATGAACCGCCAAGGACCATGCAATAGCCCAATCTTCCACGAATCTTGGAAACATGCAAGTCAGGCCAAATCTTCAAGTCCAGTTTTCGAGTCAAGTCTTCCTCTTTATTGTATTAAGTTGTGTTTCGGGTCTTTCATGCTTTTTTGCATTCAAGTTTGTGTTTATCTTCAAATTCTAGTCTGTAATGTCCTATTATTTTCAAAAAAAAAAAAACCAAAAACAGAGTCAGCATTGTAGTTCCGAACTACGCACGATCTGATTCCTTGCAAAAGGATACGTAGGCAACCCTTAGTGTTCGATCGGT
>CM029270.1:17998665-18190699 GCA_016920895.1 Vaccinium myrtillus | reverse complement strand
CAATGAATTTTTTTCCAAAGAGCTGAAACATTTTCATTCAAACTTTAGCCTCTGACTTGTCCCGAAGTAGGGGCTATTAGGAGGATGAATTTTTCCTAAGTATTGAAAAGGAATTTATGCCAATCATAATGCTACTTCGGCACAAGTCGAGCAACTACTTCTCTGCCTTGTCCCAAAGTGGGGGCTAACTCATACATAGATAAAACACAACACAGAGTGCAAACATTCAAACATTCCAGAGTTAACATAATCATTCATGCAAAAGTAAAACCATCCAATGCATAACGGCATAAGAGGAATGCCAAATCAAAATTTTCACCGCTCGGTGAAACAGGAGCATGACAAGGTGGTACTTGTTTGGTGCCATCTCATTTTCAAACCTGTTTTAAAGATTACAAACCCCTAACACGACAAAATCCAATTGTCCGGAGCCGTCCAGTATATCAAAACAAATAAAATTAAAACAGTGTTTTAATATCCCTATCCTAAGGGGTTATGTTGATTGTTCTTTCTGTTGCGCTCTCTAGTGGAGTCTTTTCCGAAGAAGTCTTTTCTTCAGAAGTCTTCTCATTAGGAGTTTCATCTCCAGACTTCTCGGGAATGGGAGTGCCGACATTTTCTGTTTCTTCATCCTCTATTATGTCTTCGGCCATTGGAGAGTCGGGCATCTCAGGAGCTTCTCTCCTTGGGTCTTCAGCAGGGATCCCGAGAGTATCACAACAATAAATATAGCCCTTGCCTTAGCCTTTCCGTTCACCCTTCTTCACGAGCCTTAAGATGTCGCCATCATAACCCTCTCCGGCTTCAGCAAACCCCGCATCACGAGCTTCCTTCCGAGCCTCTTCAAGAGCATTGGCATTCTCATTTCTGACCTGCTCCAGCCTCCTTTCCGACCTCTCCTTCCAGTCAATTAGGTCCCTCTTTAGCCTCTCGTTTTCAGCACGGAGCTCTTCGACACGACTCTCGGCAGTTTGCACTTTTTCAAAAGCAGCATCTGCTCAATTTTTATACTTCTTTGCAACGCCGTTGAGTTCTACCACCTGATCGTGCAGCCTCAGCATTGACTGTCCGGTCTGCAAAGGAACAATGGAGCAAAAAGAAATACTCCCTCCGTCCCTTTTTAAGTGTTGACATTTCCATTTTGGGTTGTCCCTTAATAAGTGTGTGTTTTGAAAAGTTAATGGGTAAAAGTTTGTAGAATTATCATTTTGCCCTTTTGAAAAGTTAGTGGGTAAAAAGTTAATGGGTAAGGGTGAAGGATAATTTTGGAAAGTGGAGGTAAAAGTTGATGTGGAAAGTGAAAAAGTTGATGTGAAAGGTGTAATGATGATGTTTTTTTAATAAGTTGGATTTACGAAGCAACACATTTAAAAAGGGACGGAGGGAGTAAGAAATAAGCAAGAAATTCTCTAAGTGTTAGGGTTCCGAACCCTTACCTTCACAATAAGAGAAAAGCAATGGAACAAGTTGTCCTCTAACTTGCTCGGGACTTGTGCCATGTCGTTCTTGAGGGCGAGAGCAGGGAGGAGTGCCAAACCGATACGAGGGTCAGCATGAACACTATCAGTATTCATAATGCTTTTCCCCTCAGTAATCAAAGCTGGGGTCCAGGGTCTCGTCAAGACTTCTACATCGGACCCACCCTGTTGGTTGGGCCCAGTGTGATCCTTCACTCCATTTTTGGGATCTTCAACCCATGGCTTCTTCACCTGCCTGTCCCCTTCGGAAATGGAAACCCGAGCCCTAGAGGCTGCTTACTTATGCTCAGTAGAGACAGGAACCTTCCCGGGAATCGTCCCCGAGCTCAGTTTATCTTTCCAAGCGGGCACCTTCTTGGCTTTCGCTGCCATCTCAGCCAGCTTCGCCTCTAGATCAATTTTTGGCGGCGCCATCTCTTCCTCTTCTAAAGGATCGGGGGAGACTCGGTCTACGGGGATTCTTTCTTTCCCTCGAAGTGATCCGACAAGCTGAGATTCTAACCGGAGTCGCTCTTGTTCTGATATTGAAGAGGTCTCGGCCACTCCTTTCCCTTTTCTCGGTTTCTGAGCTCTCTTTGGCTTCTTTTTCAACCAGCACCTGTAGGTTGGCAGGTAGTTGAGAAGATCGTGAGCAAGGCGTCCGGAACACTGGTATAACTGATGCGCTCTCTCGGAGTCGGCACGAGTCTTCAAGTGCCGAGTGATTGGAGAAGGACCTACAAAGCGCATAAGTTAATTAATAAATCACAACAAGATGTTATTTAAAGAAGCAAGGAGTGAAAACAGTGAAGAATATTAACTATGATCACCCCGAAAGGTGGGAATAGGGAACGGATCCTCAGAGAAGGGCAGACAATGGTTGCCCGAAACAACTACACAAATATCCTACCAACGGTCAGAATCTGGGAGGTGCTCGACTATTTGCTTCTTCTTGGGCCTAGTCATCAAGAAATATCTCTCGAACTTTGCGTTCCGAGACATAGCATAAAGTTCAAACAAGTCCCATACCCGAAGCTCAAGTTCATCCCTTAATTTCAACTGGTCGGGAGAAAGGAAGTAGGTGTTTAAGACCGCCCGTATGAATGTGTTCATGGGAAATCTGACCCCACCTTCCGTGATCACCATCAGTGGAACGATCAAGTGGTTCGGACCATAATTTGGAGGCATCCCCTTTGGATGAAGTGTCACCGACACCCCATCTGGAATATCATACTTCTTAATGAATTTAGCATACCCAGCGTCACCATTCGTGATGTAATGAAGGTAGGGGCACGAAGGGTCCTTTTTCTTCCCACAACTTGACGCTGCACCGAACGACCTATTTTCTCCGGACCCTATGAAACTGATTTCGGCTAGAATAGCCTGTTCTACTTCATCTGCAGCTTCAGCATTCTGTTGGGAACCAATGCTTGTTGCGCGCTCGGTACTGGTGGTCGTTCCTGTGGCGGAAGGTCCCCATTCCGAGCGATCGTCGGATCCCGTGGCGTCGCTGTCATCAAGGAACCCATCTGAAACATCCTCGTCTTCCCCTAAGTCAATGGGTTCCTCGGTTGCATTGGGGTTAGGGTCCGGAGGTATGGATTGAAGGGGCCTCTCATCTACTGGGGTATTAAAATCATAATCCATCGTGACAATCTCTCGGCAAGGGTTCTACCGAACTCTCAATTTATGGGAAGCGGCTGAGCTTGAAATCTCGGATCCTGAGCTCTCGGAATCTGAAGAGATCTCAACGACTGGTGGCGCCAGACCTATCAAAAAGAATGCATGGTGAAAGACCATTAGCCGAATAACCTACTCCTCGGTGGCTCACCAAACATTCGAGATCACAAGTTAGTACTAAGTGCACGAGTGAAGTGACACCCCTCGGCACCCGTGGCCGAAGGAGGTGTGAAGCCTATGTCCTAAATCCCTCGGCGTCATCTTCAACCTCAAGAACAGGTTGAAGATAACTGTTCATCTTCCAACCAAAACCCAGAAAACGCAGAGAAGGTTGAGAAAACAGAGTTGAAACAAAGATTTACCTAAAGATCTTGCAAAAACTGGTCACAACGGCTTCAATCCGCAAACAAAACTTCGAGTTTTCTAGAGAGAGAAACTCTGGAACTCGAGCAACAAGAGAGAGAAAGTGTCACTCTCTCCCCGACTGCCCTATTTATAGAGGGGAGCAGATTTTGAAAATTAATGAACTTGGGCGGGAAATCCACACGATAACAGCCAAGAACCCGGAACGGCGTGTGCTCGGCCAACAGACGCGTGACACGTGTTGGCAAGGACAGTGCATTGTAGGAACACCGGTTCCCTACGTCAACAATACGGCGTGATGTGACTACAGCTGTCACATCGCTTCAGAAACCTTACTCCATAGGGGACACGTGGCAGAGCCCGGATGGATGAGAGGTCGGCGATGACAAAGAATCTAATAATGAGCCTTATCTCGAAACATGGGTCTCGGACCTGACCCATCTCGGTTCCCGAACGCTCAACCCCTTCATTGGAATGTAAACCAAACAAAGGGATTGAGGGGCTATTGTAGGGGTCCGGATTCACCGAGCACGCAATCTACGTAAGAGATAACTCTCTGATAGCTACCGAGAGACTATCTTCGAGGGACTCTACGGATGCGTGATTCAACATGATCAGAATATATTCAAAAGGAGTAGAGTGGGGCTTCGGCCCACTATCTCGGATATATGCCGAGACCTAACTTACACTTGACTCATTAGTGACTTTCAGGATTAATGCTAAAAGAGCTCGGGACGTACCTGAGGAATGGATTATTACCTTAACCAACTCAGTGATGCCGGAATGTGCCGAAAGGCCAGATGCTGACTCAGCGGAGCAGTTAATGCTGCATGTGCGCGTAACAAACCGTGATCATGACAAGTGACATCATCCGAACGGTTATGACATGCGTAACGATTTTATTGGAAGCATGTGCTCGCAGAATATTCCTTCGGGCTCGTCATCATGACGTCAGCTGAGCGGTTAAGTCACGTGACGAGCACAACTGTGCTTGGAGAACAAGTCAGGACTCGCCTATAAAAGGCAACCTTCATTAGAGAAGAGAGGTACGCACAACTCTCCTGAAAACCCTAGATCTATACTTCATCTCTTTCTCTCACTAACTTGACCGTCGGAGTGCCGTTCTGGACTCTACGGTCCAGTCTGACGCTAACAGTGTGTTGAGTGCGCAGGTCTAGGCATACTTGAGTAACAGACAACCATCTACATCAGCAATCACCCCTGAAAGAGCTCACCGGAAAAGCAGGCTCCACAGAAATCATTGTTAATTTGAGGTTATGTATGATTTGACACAAAATATGATTTTGCCAAAATTTAACAAGTTTTGCTACCCGGTTGACTATATTTTGTTCCGACAAAACTGTCATAATTGGAAATGACTAGCCATTGAGAGTAATTTTGTTCTGCATCAGCTTTGGTGAGAAGTTGGTTTGATTTGGTACGGATTTTGACTAATTTTACAACTAAACTGGTTTTGAGATTTCAAAACCGAAACCAGACCTAAAAACTTCGGTTTTGATCCAGTTTGGTCCAATTTACTCGGTTTAATTGGTTTTAGGCCTATAACAAAGCTCAAAGAAAGATAGAATCGGGTCATGAGAAGTTGGAGTTATATGTTTCTATTTCTTTCTGTTTACTTCATCCAAATCAAATATTGAACCGGTTTCAAGTTTTGTTTATTCAAACTCCAAACCAATAGCTTGTGAAAACCAAACCAAACCAGTTTTATCCAAATTTTTCTACTATATTTTAGGTTTTATTTGTAAAAATTATGAAGAAAGGTTCCTTCAAAACTATGTTATTGATAAAAAAAAAAATTAATGATATTTTGTTGTTAATTTATGAATATATCTGAATTGGTCCCCTTGCAATAGGAATTCTGCGTCCGCTACTGTTTGTTTCGTACTGTATTGTTGGATTTTATTTCACCCTAGTAAGAATAACTTTAGGGGTTGTTCCAATTCCTAACTAAAGTCAAGAATTAGCCCGCTTTTTTGGGTTGATGCACTGTGAGATAATGACCTGTATCGTAAAATGCAATAACTCGTTTATGAAAATAAGCCAGAAATCGAAGCCCAAAAATTTGTGGATCCCACTTTGACAATCTCGTTAGTTTTTAAAAAAATTATCGGGGAGGTCAGTGTCGGTGCGCCATGGGAGAAAATCTAATCTAATTATTATATGAAGAAGAAAATGAGGCATACACTGCCAACGTGACCCGCAGAATCTGGGCGTGGGGGATTTGTTGATACTATTTGATTTCTGTGTCTGTGACCCAATACTGCCTCCCTCGGTCAACGTCAATATCATCTATACCCTACACCACCGCACCCGCACGAGGGCGTCTACTGTTTTGTCTTTTGTCTTTATTTAAAAACAATTATATTTAAAAATTTTAAAATATTCACTAAAAGGGAAAAATAATCCGATTTTTTGTGGATCATTAGATTATTTTTGTCTTTGGTTAATATTTTTTTACTCTTTAGATTTCTCTCGTCGAGATGAGCCAATAATTCAAAAATTTATTGTAGGACCAATAATTAGGCCTATACAAAGATTGAATTATTGTAAGGGTTATCGATTTTTGGTACTTATACTCTTAAATGATTGTAATGACTCAGTCCTGTTCTACTAAGGACTCCCTCAAACTCCCAATTTGCAGACCTCATGGATCAGGGTCGAATCTCGACGATCCGAACCGCTCAATGTATTTAAAACGTGTTTTTAAGGGTCACCACTAGGATTCGTCAAAAAAAAAATACCCGGAAGGGATTCATTCGAGCTTTTTTCAATAAACTATATATGTACGGTTATTATGAAAAATTGCTCGGATGAAGCCCTTTCGGGTATTTTTATTTTGTGATTCTTTGCGTTAGCCATGGAAAACATGTTTTAAACACATTGAGCGGTTCGGATCGTCGAAATTTGGTCCGAAAAATAAAAAAAAGGGTGGTCATCACGGAGGAGATCTTTGAGGGAGTCCTTAATAGAACATCTTCCTGTAATGACTTAATATGAAGTTTCTTTTCCCCAAGTATTTTTAACTATGAAAAGTATATTGAGGGCCCAATTTAGAAAGTTCGCTTTAGGACTCACAAATATCAGAGCCGGCCATGTTCACTCATTACCCCAAAACCTCCCCAAAACATAAACCAAACAAACTAGTGTATCTCTCATTAAAGTTGCATGTAGTACGTAAATTAATTAATAAGCGTATTTGCTTTACTTCTAGAAAAATATGAGTTTCCATTGTAATTTATAAAATGTTTGTTTTTCTTTGTACTTATTAATAAGTGTTCATAACAGTGGGGGTTAAAAGAAGATGATTTTGTAATTTGAGTGGGATTGCTTCATACTTCGGACAATTACCATATTTGTGGGGTTAATTAAAATCTTGAAAATAGAAGAAAATCTTCAGCAGATGAGAAACTTAGAAATTTGACAGTCAATTGAGTCAAGTGATCCCACTTGATCTGTGCTGCCTCCAATAACGGCGGATAGGGGATCACCGTCCGGTTTGCAAGCCAAGTTCATGTTCAAGTTTTCAAGGGCTAGCTATTCGGGTGTCGTTACAAAAGATTGGTAAGACATGTAGCCTTAAAGGCCTCGTTGAACCGTACTATATGGTTCTAGAGCAGAGGCTAGACCCTGTCGTCGTGCAAATTTGCGACTTAATAGTTACCACTATGGTAGTCGGATAGCCGGACCATGAAGGCTAGAGAAACCACCACAGATGAACTTGGACCGGGGTTTTTCGTTGCGTTTGGTGTTTTAATTTTTCTGTATCATTATCAGGCTTTGTACAGTTCAAAAAAAAAGAAAAGAAAAGAAGAAATTATCAGGCTTTGTAACAGTTTATCTTCCTCTCTACATTATCGGGAAACATATCAACCACATATTCACATGTTAAAATTGTACAAAATTTTGCATCGACTTCCTGTCGAAATGCATAATTGATTGTTGACCAAACACTTGCATATGGGACTACGTACAGACTACTTCTGTGAGTCGTGCTCCACCGAAAGTGGTTGATTCTTTAATTATAAGCTTAGCTCTACGTTGATGAAATTATATCGCATCCAACGAATCTGGGGTGCTAAAATCAGCCCCGGAAATCACACAAAACTATATCGTTTTGGGCGATTACCACTAAGTCCACTTTTGAGAAAATAATTTTCACTGGGTCAAGTTGGTTTTTTTTTTTTTTTTCTTTTCTTTTCAAAGTGCTTAAATTCAAAGTGACTAAAACCTAAACCCAAAGTGCCTAAACTCCCAAACCGTATAAAAGTGCCTAAACTCCCATATCGTATGATTCTGAAAGTACCTAAACCCCCGAAATCCCATGAAAATGCCTAAATTTCTAAAACCTAATGAAATCGTATGATATACCCTAAGTCCCCCCAAAAAAATTGACCTAGGAATAATGCACGTGGTTGTTTTCGGTTTTGAAAAAAAAAAAAAAAAAAACACTTTGCCTAGTGGTAATTAAGTTTCAACCCTTGATCTAGTGGGAATTACGTTTCCAAAAAAACCCTATCGCTTATGTTCCTACTTCCTAGGACTAAAAACGACGTAGTTTTGAGTGATTTTTTTGTTGTCCCTTTTGGCGCCCGAAACGACGATGTTTTGGGCGATTTTCAGGGGCTGATTTCTAGCACCCCGAATCCCGCATCGAACATTGGGATATCATGGTATTCAATATTCATGAATGTTGGTTAGAATGTCAGTTCTACGGACAAAACATACTATTTCGTGTGACCGAAAATAATGGAGTTACAAGCCAAATAGTCATAAAACACAACTCAAAAAGATACTCAAAATCCCAACAACTCAAAAAAAGACTTTTGTGAACCAAATTGGGCCTGGCCGAAAGCAAGAATTGAGCCATATCCTCTGGATTGAAAATGTGCAAGGATGACGTACCAAAAAAAATAAATGTGAAAGGACAGTCAACTGCAACCAAAAAAATTAGGATTATTCACTCTCCTTCCCTTATCACATTTGGGATTGTAAACTATATGTGAAGAATAGGAATTTGGCAGCTCAAAATGCACTATATTTCCATAAAATACAAGAAAAAACAATTGTGAAGCTTATTTAGTAACAAAAAATGAAAAATATAACATGTTCTTGAGACACCGTCATGTGGTATGCTTTATACAGATGTAATGTACATGTGAACGTGGGAATATTTGAGGGAAAAAACACAGATTTCTGGTGTAGTTTTGTTACCGCACACGCACTCCGGTAATTACATAATGGGTACATTTCTTTGACAGCACCTTCATTTTGATGAAAGGCACACTGCACTCCATTTACTCTGTAAAATCACACTGACACCCCTCTCGTTTGATTTTAGAGTAACCATCACACATTCATATGAGACCCGCAACTAACTGTACAGATGCCAAGTAATGTACATGTGCACGTGGTAATGTTTGAGGGTAAAAACACAGATTTCTGGGATAGTCTTTGTACTGTAGAGACGTTGGGCCTCTCATTTGGGTCTGTGTAAATGTCATGGTGGCTCTGTTTGCTTTCTATAATGAACCCTTCAACCTACACCGATGGGGTGCACCGACCCCGTACCGACGGCGTCGTGGACGCCGTTGTGGGTCCCAAAAGATCGATCCGAGCCGTTTGAATGAAATGGGGTGATTTTGGATCGAGCTCATACAGCCGTCCGATTGCCTTGATTCCCGCGTGGACCCACTCGGAATTCGATTTTGAGAAGGATGAACGGCTCGGATCGATCTTTTGGGACCCACATCGGCGTCCACAACGCCGTCGGTACGGGGTCGGTGCACCCCCGTCTGTGCGGAAAGAATTACCGTTCTATAATATGCCTGATACCCGACAACACATTAGGTTGATTGTAATGGTCGAAAAAAATTTGGGTACCGAATGGGTACCACGTGGCCATGCCGAGCACGATCTCGGCCGTCCAAAAGTGTTTTGGACGGCCGAGATTGATTCCCTCTCTCTCCTCTCACCCAACCACTCTCTCTCCTCTTTTTCTCTCTCCTCTTCGGACCGTTGGATCGCATTTTGGACAACTTAGATTGTCGAGCGGGTACCACGTAGGCAGTACCCACTCGGCACTGAAAAATTTCTCGTAATGGTCCTAGACTTTTTGAATAGTTACAGAAATCTTTGAAGATGTTAAGTAATAAAGCTAGGCGAACAGAATTTTTGTTTATAATTTCATATATATAAAGTATTTATAAAATTCTGAGTTCTATACGAGTGAAAAATCCTATTTGCATGAACAGAAATGATTTGAGATGTAGGAGCAATGATTCATAACCCTAGTTGATCCCAAATTATGATCAATTTTGTGACATCCTTACTTCGCACCATGCGGAAATTTATCAACTTATTAAACCCAGATTTACAGGGGAGTGAGTCTCACTGTAGAATTCACATATTCTGGGATCCAATCCTTGTGAAAAACATCTCCCAAAATCCGTGTTATTTAAGTAAACGCGCACCTAACTTTTCTCAGAACTTCCTCAAACCATCTATAGAGACTATAAAAATTGTGGTTGCCCTCAATATTTACCATGGAAAATATAATAAACCATGTAGTGAACCGATGTGTCATATGTTTAAAAACAGTTTTGAGGTGGATGAGACTTCTATTTTAACCCAGTGGGTGAACAAAGCATACAATCAATTTCTTCAAACATATTTTGTGCGGCCGAGAAAATCAACTGGAGTACTAAATAAGATAAAAAAGAAACCATATGACATTAGGAAATCCTCACTGTGAACACATCAATACAAACAATTTGGAAGGTTTAAGGGTGCTGTGTAGAAATTTTAGAATTGTGAAGGGCAATAATGCCTTCTCGCCCAAAACAGGAAGCCGAAAGGAGTTAGAATATATTCGAGACACAAACTGTAAAAAAAAAATAAAAAAATGACTATATATTCCGGTTATTCAACAATGCGACAACAAATACTTGGCGACTATAAATAAAGTACAGGGAGAAACAGCTTAGAAAACAAAACTAGTTTCAAAACCCTAGTTTTTAGTATTCTATACAGACAACAACTCAATGTTAACAAAGATGTGAAGATTTAGCTGGGGAATACAATTACTAAAATGTACAAAAGGCCTTTTGCACTATACTGGGAAATGGGAAAAAGGGCTCCCCTTAATAAAATCACAAGCAATAGAGAAATGAGCAACAAAAGGCAGAAAGACGCGACTTACTCTGGTTTGTTAGCACATTGTGTTCTACTCACACTCACTATGCCGATATACGCCAAAAAACCCTTCGCACCCCAATCAGCTAGACAAAGGTGGGAAATCATCCTCATCCTTCAGACGGTAAGATGATTTTTCCATTACCCTACACATCGAAAACCGAATGAGGGCTGAGATGGAATCCTGAGTGTCTACCAGCATGAAAATAAATTTAGGGTTTTGTTTGGAACTTGAGCGAAGAAGGGAAGAGAAAAACTTTCCTCCCTTCTTCAATTAGTTGCTATTTTCCTTCCTCCTATCTCTTTAATACAAAAAGCAAAATATTTCTTGATGTATTCTCTTCTTCATGTTGTTCACAAAAACAAGCAAAGGAAAATAAATAAGATTCCTTTTAAATTCTCTTTTATTATTTCCTCCTGTCCCCTTCCGTTCCAGAACATCCGAATACACCTTAACTTTTCCACAGATTAAGAAATTATCTTACCTATCCTGATTTGTACCCGGTTCAGGTTCTGACTTTTGTATCCTCTGTGTTGGAGCAATTTGAGAAGAAAAAGAGACGGGAGTAACCAATCTACTGCTTTCTTGCAAGGGCACTACTAATGGTACTTGCCCAACTGACCCAAATTCAACGAGTCCCTCAGGTTGAAGATGAAAACCATTGACGTCATTTTGCACCTTTCTACGAGGGGAAACAGATTCATAGAACACAGAAGACCCAGACTTCCCATAACCTTGATCAAGAAATTGTGCTTGCTCACCATTGCTGTCGATGTGTGGTCCCACCCGCCCATTACTACGAGGGGAAGGCAGTGGTCCCTGATTCCTTCCCCTTGCAGTATATGGCTTCCAGTATGGAGGCCGGTTCTGCAAAAAAATAATTTATGAACCCAATACAATGACACATAACAACAATGACCTCCCCTGAGCAATATAAGTCTCTCCCTCCCTGTTTGTTTGTCCATTTTGACGGGCATGTCTCTTCATCAGGATCAACAAATAGTGTATATTCGTGAAAGAAAATCAAATTGTTTTCCAACCAATCAAAAGATCTCAATCAGTTTTTGTGCCCAACGTTTCAAAATCATATAAAATAAAAGAAAATAGATCCTATAAAGAACTAACAAATGTATTAATTTTGCGAAAAAAAACTTTCAAAGAAGGTCCACCAATCAAAAGATCTCAATTAGTTTATTTAGACCAAACCAAACTGAGCCTTAAGTACTAATTAATTGAGGTCGGCCACATTAATATGTTCTCTCTATTGATCTCAATTAGTTTTTGTAGACAGTTTTCAAAATTATCCAAGACAAAAAAAAATACAAAATACAACAACAATAACAGAACTCATCTAGTCCCCAATCATTGGGGGGTATGGGTGGGCAAGATTGGAGACAGATCTAACCTTTGGCAATATGCACAAAGTGGCTACTCTAAAAAATACCACTGCAACAGTGGCCCCCCTAAACCTCCAAGGACCGAGGAGTTACAGGGACGTTTTGCTGCAAAACCATGCCCCCAAATCAAAGCCAAAAGGCATCAGGGAGGGCAAAATAAAATACAAAATACAGAGAGTTTTACGAGATGTTCATAAATAGACAAACAAATGAGCATTGGGGGTAGTAATGACCAGAAGCTGCAAAAGGACATTAATATAAACTGATATGAATCTCAAAATGCCCAAAACATAGAGAATATAAAAGAGTGTACCACGTTTGGTATATACGTCCCAGTTCCTCGTGGCTTTGGCATCTCTTCCACGCCAAAACTTGCTCCGGGTATTAGTAGTGAGTTCGTGTGGTAGAAAGCAGGTCTCGGGATTGCACCATTGGCAGTTGCATTGTGAAACCCATTATGCTTGAACTGATATGAATGCCGAATTGGGAACTGGGAAGGCAATGCTGGAGGCACAAGGAAAGCAGGCCCGCTTGAGGAGTGCTCATAGAAAAACCGACCATATTGCAAGCTTTTAAGTTGACTGTCGTAATCCCCACTGAGATCCGCCAAGGGCTTCAAATGTTGACGACTTCCTGTGGTTCCCACTGAGGTCTTTTCTCGATAACCAGGATGGAAACCTGTTGCGGAGTGTGTAACAGGAGAAGAGTCAAAAGCAACATCATTTGATGCAACAGTGGTCAAGAGCTCATGATTACCAGGAGAAACTGTGTCTACAATTAAACTAGAGTCTTCTAATTCTTGCATATAGGAGTTTTCATATCCAAGCTTCCTATCCCCTGATACGGAGCCAGAGAAATAGAGATGGGGTGCATGAGGTGCAATACTCAATTGGGAGACACTCTCCTCAACACTTGGACAAAAAGCCCCAAGTGTATCATTAGAAATTTTAAGACCTGGCAATTTGGTCGAAAGATCTTCTGCATCCCCCAAAAAACGGTGTCCCATAATAGCAGTCGTATTCAAACCATTAGTTTCCGACAATGATCTGGGGCTACCCACTGGGCTTTTCCGGTGTCCACTCAAAGCTCTGCCTACTTCAATCTCCATCACTGATACCTCAACATTATTACCTCCATTGAGGGATAATCCATCATGATCCAATGTACATTCTCCATTTAGGTGAATTGAATTGGGATACTTGGATTCAGAAATTGGCTTATCATCATGGGACGGCTCATTTTCTGAAAATGACAATGCAGGAACTAAACCATTCACACCAGACACAGGAACAGGATCTTGAACATCAGGCCTCTGTCCACCTCCATGCCTATCCAATGTGTTGGAGAAAAATTTATGGAGTTCACTATTTATGTCACCTTTTGGCAGCAAAAGGATTCGCCCAAGTTTCCTGGCCCCATATGTGAAAGCACTCCTTATTCGATAGTAGTTACCTGCACAGAAAACAACAGTTTCCGTTATCTTTTTTGTCTTTTTTTTTGTTTTCGTTTTGCTTCAAACATATAAACAGACTGGTTATCATTGTCTGACTACTTATAATAAACCACAAGAATAAAGACAGAGTTTGAGAACATCAGAGAGTTTGGGGTTGAAAGACTCCATGACCAACCAGGCAACGTATCTCTGATCTTGGAGTCCAAGTAATTACACATGCACACAACATTCAAGATATGTTCAAATATTTTCCTAGGAATGCTCAAAATGAAGACCCCACAGTTTACATGCTGAAATGAGTGAAAGTATCACATTTAACTAGTATCACATTTGACTAGCTAACTTCTCAAAGAAATTCACCTAATTTTTACAGTATCAGCCAAAAAAGCAAGTACGGATTTTCTTGGTGGACTTGGATCCCAGAGTGGTGCTGCATGTCCAAATATATTCCATGCATGAAATAGTTCATTTACAACATGCCTATCTCGCCTAAAAAGTACACCAATTTTGAAACATAAATTGTTTCATTCGCAAAAAAGATGAGAAAAGGAGGAATATTCATTTGTACCTTTGCTGACACTGCGGCCAAGGTTGTTATTTTCCTTTAGTGGATCAACTATGTTGAGGTGCTTTTCAGTAAATATCCGTGTATTTGTGTCAACCGTCCTTGAAGGAACTGAGAATTCGGCAGCAGATTTCCTAAGAAAATCATTACTAAGCAGTAGATCACTCCCACCATACTCAGGCTTCTCAGCTGAAAAATGGACAGAATATTCTCACACATGACCAGAAGACCCATATAATGCATGACTAATGTTATGTTGCTCACCCTTGATTTCCGGAGAATTGGATAAACGGATTGGACCAGTTAAACTAACGCAGTAATGTTCCCAATCGAATTTGCTAAAATAGTCCAAAAATCTATAAAGAACCTAAAATTCAACAGCACAGACATAAGTCAATATAATGTAAAATATACTTGTTTAACACGGGTACAGATATCCATAAATACTCACAGCTAAAGGACCATTCAAATTTGAATGGAAAAGATGGAAGATGTAAAGAACCAGTGTCTCCAAAGCATATGTAGAAATCAAGCCATGATGAGCTCCAAGGATTCGACTTTCATAATAGCACCATGCCTTGATCAGTATGATACTACGTTTAAAGAGATGGTCATTGCCAATTCGAATATCAACCTGCAAAATAAAGAGGCAACATAAATGAGAAATCCAAGGCCAATTGGTTCCAATACATGCATATATTTTATACATATATATTAATGTATAAACATGAAGCTTCAATATATATATAAACAACATCATATCTACATCATATTATACTTTTAACCCAAAATATTTGAAGTAATACATTTACCCCCAAAAATTAAAAATTAGCATATTTAACCCCTGCCTAGTCAGCAAACGCGTCCCCTAGAAAAATTAAGTAAATTTATGGCACACGCCACGCGTCCCATATGTGTTGTGCTCTGTCCCCTCTAGGAGTGTCGATGCTACATAGCTAGTCAGTCTAGTGATTGCAGAAATTGTATGTCCATCTCTACGAATAGTAAAACACGCTCTGAGTCCTCCTTATGATCTTCGCCCAGAGGAATAACGACTATCAATGTCTGGTTTACAAAGAACTGCTTCCGGAAAATGCATGCACGTATAGATTGCTAAAAGAGTGAGGTGACTCGGTTTTTTTTATTGACAAGTATTATCAATTACCTCTTAACAAGTAGCATCTTTAAGATTTAAGACGGTGCCTACCTGCTCAAGAAAGCATAGTGTACAGAGCCCTCCTAATTGATTGAAGGAGATATCCACCACAATATTCTGTATCATGCACTTAACAAGTTTAACCTGCAAGTAGAGTATCCATAACAAATACTATAAGCAAGCATTATCAAATCACAAGCCCGTAAGATAAAACAAAAGCGCAAAATGACCAGGTACAAAAGCAGTGCCTCAAATTAGAAGAAAATCCGGTTCTATGCAAAACTAGATCAGATATATCAAAACTCAAGAAATCATATCTGTGAAAATCAACGTTGAACAGGTATTCCACAAGTGGGATTTAGGCATTGATGATTAGAGAGAGTGTTTAAAGGTATGTGCAAAGCATAGGTTTAGGGCTTGTAAGCAACGAATTCAACACATGATATTAGGTGGCAATGATAGATGCGATGCAAACAGAGGTGCGATAATGAAAATTCTGCAAAAGAAAACAAACAAATAGAAAAGTACCAGACTCCACAGTTTGTTTGAAAAGTATCCGACTCCACAAGGGCTTCAGTGAGATCCACACCCAAACAATTAGAATAGTTCCACACATCTTTTACAGAACTTAACTTCATTTGACTCTAAATATCCATGTCAAGGGGCCACCCATCCCTCTTATGAAAATCCATGTGTAGTTCATTAGCTATTAAAGTCAATCATCAAGCTAAAGCAGACAAATTTACCCTTCGTATAGATAACTAGGAAACCCTGAAGACACAAAAACACACCATCTAAAGGTCACCAGCCTACATAAAAACCACACACACACCATCTAAAGGTCACCAGCCTACATAAAAACAACACATGACCCAAATTCCAGTAAAATAGGGAGCTGCCAAAAAAAAAAAAAAGCTTTCAAGAAGAAGAGCTTCTCCTATCTATAAGGTCTGACATTCCATGTACACTTCCTCTGATTCCTTTTGTAGACCTACATGAGGACCAAGAACTATTGATAAAAAAAAAAATGCTTTTGTTATCTTGGGTTCACTCATGTACAAATTGTATGCAACAGGTTGCTACGCAATGGCAGTCTTTCATGAAATTTTCTTCAAATAAAAATGTGTAAACAGTGAGGCTTCTATCAAGTCAGTACTCTCCAAATACTAATGGATTGAACAAACTGAATGATGATTTCCAAATACATATGCGCACCCAGGAAACTTTAGATACCTCTCAGAATCATGCACAACTGCGTTGGACAAGCGCCCAGTTTTTATGAAAATAAGAGTTCCAATATCAAATGCCTCTCAGGTGAGATTCGAGCAGGACCAACTGGAGTAAGTGATTGAAGTGGGGTGCTCAAGTGCCCTTCTTGGCAGAAAATCTATGTAACATGGATTCGGGTACGAATATCAGGTGCGGGTGCATGTCCAAGCGTCGGACCTTCCTAGACTTAAATCTTAGAATACTGGGATATATGTCCCACAACAGGTATGGGTACGGGGACACGTCCTAAACACCTGTTTGTAGTATATATTGCATGACTAGAGCAGGTTATATTGTTAATTATACTTAGTAAAAAAACGAGGAGTTAAGAAAATTGTGTTTTTTCTATTTCCAAGCACGCTTCGAACGGCCTCATGATGTGTTCAACAAATCTTGTTTTAGAAACTAGATCAATGTTGAAGTGAAATAGGACTCAAGTAGAGCAAGACGACCAAGTCTCATAGATCAAGGAAGCCAAGCACCCTAATTAAACTCTACAAGCGATGCAATTATACCTTGGAGTGAAAAAGATTGATGACTTCATCATTTGGTCTACTTCCTAAGCTCTGAGTCTCTGACTAAGTGATGGACCATCGGTGAAGTGGGGTGCTCAAGTGCCGGTCTTGGCCGAATATTAGTAGTTTTGATGCGGTCCATACGAAGAGGTCACGGGTATTAATGGACCTACTTGGGATATTAACGAGGCATTGGCCGGAGTATTTAAGGCTTTGTGACTTTTCATGAGCCTTGTGACTTATCATTTAGGGAAGTTTGACCACATATTCAATGTACGCAACCACTAGATGTCCCATTCATCCAATCCAACCATCTAGGGAATATCTTGGAAGTAAGAGTAGTTATTTACATTTAACACATGCTTAGGAGTCTATAAATTGAAGTACTTTAAGAGTGAATTACGAATGATTGAATATATGAAAATCTCTGCAGCTTTATGCTTTAAGATTGTATGATGCAATCCCATTGCTAAAGAGGCCTTAGGTGTGATGCCTTTAGTAACCTAGGTGTGATGCCTTTAGTAACCTACGTGTGATGCCTAGATCTATCTTCTTAAAACCCTTCTTCTTCTCTTCTCTTCTCTTCTCTTCTCTTCTCTTTCACCATTAACGTGCACTGTCCACTGCCCCCAAAAAAAGTCCCTTTCCGTTGTGTTTGAGTACCCTTAACCCTATTCCAATCCCGTCCTACATCAAGTTTGTCTTTCGAAATACAAACAACGCCGCTGCTCGAGCTATAATTGAGTCCACTCGAGCATGCTTTAAACGGGCCTCATGATGTGTGCAACAAATCTTGTAAACTAGAGCAGTGTTGAAGTGAAATAGGATTCAAGTAGGGCAAGAAGACCAAGTCTCATAGATCAAGGAAGCCGAGCACCCTAATTAGAATCTACATGCAACACAATTATACCGAGCACCCTAATTAGATTCTAGATGCAACACAATTATACCTTGGAGTGCAACAGAGTGATGACTTCATCTTTTGGTCCACTTCCTAACCTCTGACACTCGCAGACATTAAGTATAATCTACCAAGCGCACTACATGGCCAAGTTTTGTCATACCAAAATTCTCATCAAACTCATCACTAACCTAAATCCCAAAAAGAAACAGATGTGTCATGTATGGTATAGCACGAAAATATCTTTTACAAAATCTACGCGTTAAGGACATCAATTCTGTGAGGGAAGAAATATTGTGTTTCCCTCTCCATGATTAAATTCTTTCAGCTATGATTCACTAACTTCATCTCCTATAAAAACTCACTTCCATTTTGTGAAATTTGATATGTTATGAGAGTAATGCAGCCAAACAGAAACTTGATTGTTGTGACAGTATCAATTCTTATTACCTTTAAAAAAACCATGAGACAAGAGGTCTTCTTCAAACCAGAGATCTGGTTGAATCATCACGGCAACAAGGAATGAAAACCCCCACTCAAATATCATCATACTTTTTTCTACTTTCTACTTTCTACTTTCTACTTTCTAGTACTTATCTTAAGCAAAATTCTTAGTGTTCCTTTAATCACTGACGAACTGACAGATTCTTCCTACCAACTAATTGAAGCTTTTAGCATGCAATGTGTTGAACAACGAATGGACATGGGAATACAACAAGGAGATTAAGTGAAGACATCTCAGTTTGTAATTTGGCTAATATGTTCAGAATATATATAGGATAAACGCTAAAGAAACGGGAAACCTCAGCCCAAATGAGCTGGACATCCTTCACTATGAATTCAGCAGCCGAATTTTGGACCTCAGCTTCAAGTACAGATACCACGTCATTCACCAAAGCTTCCTCGACACTCGCACCACCAAAGGCAGTCAAATCAATGTCTCCGTCTGGAAGATATGTTTTCAGTGGTACTGATCCAAATGGGGAAACCTGAAAATAGTCTAAGTTAGAGCTTTAAGAGAGAGTAGGTTTGCTACAAATTCAATGAAACATTATACCAGCCGAAAGGAAAGTCAAAGAACCTACAGGCTACAGATATCGAATTAAAATACAAATGATTTACAATTAAGACTATCACCAATAGCTGGAAATTTCATCTTCAACTCATGGTTAATCCTCCTCAGCATGAATTTCAACAGAACATTTCACTTCAATTAATTTCGGTTTCAATTAACTTTTTGAACATGGCCATAAATAGAATTGTCTTTGGCATTTACATTTAATTGCAAGTGAATGGTCCTTCGTTTTATTCAATGATACCACTGAACTCCGCAAAAATGGATACCTCATTATTAAGAATACTTCCAAATCTTTTACCAAGTTACCCAAAGACCCAGAAATCAAAAGTTATACCATTTCTAAATCGGTTTCTCTTTATTTGGTTGTGGACACTACCCTAACCTAGTTCATAAGTACTAATTGCCATACGATTTCAAAACATAATAACACATTATAAAAGCATATGAAGAACCTATACCCGTCCACGATTTCTAACAAGCAAAAGAAATTCAATGAAATCCGCAAGTTATGGAACTTCTAAATCAGTTTGTCCCTATGGGAGTGGAACAATATTCCACTTGAAATCCAAACAACCGATTATGCACTGTGTTCACTTCACATTTCCAAAAAAAATTCCAAAAAGATTCTTTCCCCATCTCTCATCTCTCCAATCATTAATCACATTTCTCTCTCTACTCATACCCCTTTCTCCAATCATTAATTATCATTTCTCTCTCTATCTCTCTCCAATTATTACACCTCTCTCTAATTATTACTTTTTCCAAAAACTCATCCAAACACTATCTCAAAAATATTTCTCAAAATATTCTTCTCAAAACTCAATCAAACAAAGTGCATATCATTTCAAGTTTAAATGGAAGACTCAACAAACACGTGAAGAAATTACAACATCTTCATGAATAATTACATGTGTTCGGAGAAAAACATGCAAGCTAAACCCTTCATAAGTTATGAACTTACAATAACCAATCTTTTGTTAATATCATAATTACATAAAATAGAGGGGCATGGTAAAGAACTTTCCTAATTCTGCTTCCAAGTTCTTCCTTCTAAAGCCACACACACACAGGAAATTATTGTCTATCATAATCAACAACTCTGAGAGTTGAATTTATGATGGAGACTGTGAGAGGGTCGAGGAAAGTAAATTTAAGGAATCAACAATCTAACAAACATAACAAACATAAACATAACCCATTTAGTCCCCAATAATTGGGGGTATGGGCGGGGGATGGATAGGAGACAGACCTAACCTTTGGCAATAAATGCACAAAGTGGCTGCTCCCAGAATACCACTGAAACAGATGGGTTGGAGACAGACCTAACCTTTGGCAATAAATGCACAAAGTGGCTGCTCACAGAATACCACTGAAACAGTGGTCCCCCTATACCGTCGCGTTTGCTGCGGAATCATGCCCTCAAATCACAGCCAAAAGGCATCAGAGAGGGCAGACCCAAGAATCATTTTGATTTATGTGCACATTACCATGCTTCTTTCATTCAGCATCCAGAGCATTGGCGTTGCACTATAAGGAATCAGCAATATGGAAATTGAATAATCTCAAGATTGGACCTAAAGAAAGCATGGATTGTAGTAGTCTAATTTATGTTAGTATTGAAGAAGAATATCGCTGGACAATTTTTTCAGATAGGGTATTTTGGTAATTTTAGTTTTATGTACAGGGGGGCAGGGGCAGTAGGGTTGCCCATGGGTTATTTTACGGGTCAAGTTATTCACTTAGTTTATTTATTGTGAGTCATGTTTAATAGCAAGTAGATTTGGAAGTCCAAGGAATTGGAAGTTTTGTTTTCACTATTTTATAGGTTTAGGAAGAAAAGTTTTAGTATGATTTGTTTCCATGTTGGTTTGGGAACTCTTGTAGTTTCTGTGTTGAATGGAAGAAATAGGGCCAAGGCTTAGCCACATAAGAGAAATATGACTAAAACAGGGCTGTTCTGGGATGTGAAACAGTGATCCATGAACAGTAACAGGGCTGAAAGTAAACAGAAAACAAGGATAATAGAAGAAGATACGTCTAGGAATCACTCCTAGAATTAGGCTTCACACCTAGATTCCAAAAGGCAGCACACCTAGGGTTAGAATTGCATCACACAACTCAAAAGAAAGCTTCAAAACCAAAAAGGAAACAAAACACAAACTTTCTTATCGTCCTTCATCAATATATTTCATTAATATCGCAAGTAACTTATTGGAGACAATAAGTGTGCAAAACAGTTGATGCTTAAATTCAAAGATCACGAACGGAAGGAGAAGAAACTCTCACAAGCTGCAACAGTGCAGAAAATTCAATTTTAGAAAATATCAACTGAGAGAGACAGAGAACTTATGGAAAATAGGGACAAAAAGAAGGATGGAGATTACAGATGCAATCTACCATTTACTCTCAATACTTCTGTTGATCAATTTAACAAGTCCTTCCAAAATCATTGAAGGGAGAGGTAATATCCACAAACTCGAGATCAAATATATCCAACAACTCCACTCAAAACAAATTTTGCATTCGTGAGGATATAACAGATTATTCTACTGAAATTATCCTCCCCCTTCGACCACTTTGCTTCCGGCAAACTACGCCATACCCAGCGCCACCATCATTCCGCAGCCCAGTCGAGGCACCATCCTTTTTTATACCCTCTTTGATGCTTGTTACAATGTAATCCCTCCATTTCTTTTCCATTGGCCCATCTTTCCCATTGCGTTGCCACAAAATACATGTTTACTTTGAAAAGTTAAAACATAAAACTTTCTTACTTGCCGATCAAAAAAAAAAAAAGAACTATCTTTACATTACAAAATTACGTATATATAAATTGCTTTGAATACTTTTTAAAAGCAGGGACAGAGGAGAAATGTGGGTTAAATGCATGGAACTACAAAAAGTGAGAACTCCCAAACAAGACAAATATTGTGGCACAAGGAAGTAATTTTGTTGAACCTAGTTGGCAGTTAGAATAATTGCTGAGTGTGGTTGTAGAGTTCAAATGAGGTTGCAAAAGTATTTTTCCAAATAAGGAGGTTGTTAATCAGCAGCTGCTTCAGTGTTTTAAATAGCGATAGGCGCACCGAGGGGCCATGGTCCCCTGAAGCTTTAAGCGCAAGGCGCAAGGCAAGGCGCGCGCCTTTTGAACGCGAGGCGCACATGTTTTTAGAACAAGTAGAATTCAAATATAGGTAATACTTTCAACACAAGCAAACACTTATGAAACATTCCAATGTCATAGTGTCATGCATATGCATTAATCATCCTCCTCAACACTAACTTAGAGCAAATGGAGACCTCTTGTCATAGTGAATGGGGAAAAGAGATAAAAAAGAATATCAGCATCAAGAAACAAAGTACCAAGAAATGCAAGAAATAGAGAAGAAGAAGAAGGAAAAAAGGGTAACTGATTGAAAACAAAAGGAGAGAAGTAACTGACTGACCAAAAAAAAAAAAAAAACGTGAGGCTAGATTTTCTGACTTCAGCTCTCATTTTTTTCTTTTTTCTTTTCCAACTTCAACTGTCGTTCTTTCTTTCTTTTCTGGCTGCTGTTCTTCTTCTTAAGGTTAAAACCATTGAAAGGTTTTATCCTCTACATTGGCGCACATGTTTTACCACTCAGACGAAGGGTGAGGATTCAATTAGAGGAAAAAAACACAAAGGCCTCGCGCCTTTGCGCTTAAGCACGCCTTTTGCGCCTAATCTGCCCCTTTGCGTTGTGCGCTTAGCCTCAGCCCTGTGAGGCACAAAACCTGCGCCTCGCCTCTCCTTGCCTCGCCTCAGCGCTTAAGCGCTCGAGGCACGAACACTGGGCTGCTCCCATCATCCATAGAAACTCAGTGAGCGAGAAAACACAGAAATACGGATCCTTCATCCTGTAACTCCAGCTGACACTCCATGTAGCCAAGACTGTGCAACAGTGGCACTTGATGACAGCATTACCATATTCCAGGATAATGGGCGCCCGACAGCTCCAAATATATTAAGATCCATGATGACATGTGAATGACACTTGATTGCTTGGCTGTGGACTATATCAACAGCCTTTCCAAAGAAATTAGTCTACACACTTGATATATATAACAAGTTAACAAAGCAGTAGCTTTACATCGTTTAGGCAGCAATTGATCTAACCAATAGTCCTGACTGGAGGTATGAACAAGTCAAACTTGACTCTCATTTTGCAACTCCAGCAGAGAATTTATTTCCTTGCACACTCTTATTTCGGTGAAATGATCTTGTTCCACAATGGGTAAACAGGGATGCACTTCTAATTTATATTCTTTACAAAACCTAATGCTTTGATCTTGGTCCACAGCAGCTAAACAAGAATGTAAACGGTTTGGTTGAAAATATTAGTTTGTGTTGTAGACCATAAAATAAACAGACATAACTGACACATTTGCATCTAAATGAAGACAAACATGCCCTTCGGATGGAGGGGTTTTCTAAGAAAAGGGATAAAAAAAAAAAAAAAAAAGAAGGGGAATCATCTCATTTGCTAGATAAATAAAAGAGGTGAGAAATATACAAGGTCCATTTTGTTTGTCACCATTTATCACATGAAAAGTGAGATTTGAGAAGAAACCATAATCCTTTTTTTCTCATCATTTGCCACAATCCAAAGGGGTTGTAATAGTGAATTGGAAGCATGGGTGAGGTGTATTAGTCGGGAGAGGAAGCTGTATAGATCAAATGCCTTTCACATTCACTGAATACATGCTTCAGCCACTGTTTCTATGCTTCTAGCATCCAGACCACCAATGCCACTAATTTATTTGCACTGACTAACTACGGGGTTGTTTGATAACTCAATTGAGCCCTAAAAACTGAATATATTAAGTAATACATAATTAAGTTGCTTTGATAACCATATTTCATCCTACTTAATATTTTAAGTGCTTCTTAAAATGTAGACTTAAGAAGCAAAAAATTAAGTAACCTGGTACCTACTTAATTCTGACCGAATTTGTCAGTACTTATATACTGCATTCGCTAGAACAATAATTGTTACACTACCATTTGCCGCAGCCACCACCGGTATTACCACCACTTCACCACCATGACTATAAACACATGAGTACATGACATCCATCAACAAAATGATGCAAGAAGGTTTTAGGACGCTCGAGTATTACCGCCAACAATAGGAATTGTGGTGGTTTTTTTGGTGGGAAATAAGAAAAGAACTTTGGAGAAAGTGCGCAAAGAAAAAGAGAGAAGAATTAGAAGAAGATGAAGAGAGAGAGAGAGAGAGAGAGAGAGAGAGAGGTGCTTCACCCTCGCAAGGGTTAGGCGGTTTCTGCAAGGAAGAATCGCGACCCTATCCCCAATAGGAAAGGACCGCAACCCAAATCAAGATAACAAAGACCGCAGCCTTGTCACTAAATTCTTTAATCAATCAACTCTCTATTTCAAAATGAAAGATTGCATCCCAAATTTATAATACATGGAAAAGAAACTTCTAATTCCTAGAAGTCTAAATGAAATGAACCTAATTAATGAATACATTGAATAAGATATGTAAATGAACCTAGAAATAAATGCATACATTAAACCTATTAACAATTAGATGCAATGAACTAGAAATAGAAATGTGTTTAAAGTATCTAGATGAATATAAATGCAAGTATTGGATTCATGATGAACCTCAACCTTTCCCACTACCATAGATGACCCTTGAACTACCACCTTCCAACTACCATGGACACTTTCTTTTGGACCCAAAAGACTCCTCGATGCTCGTGCTACCCATGGCCTTTGGTTTAGGCTTCCAACGCCTATGAGACTTGTCTAACCATTCCATGGCTATGTCATCAACACTCCTCTGCTGAAAAGAACTCGACTCCGGCAAGTTAGGTACAGTTCCCAAAATACCATCATGTGGAAAAGCTCGTTGAATTAGGAGAGAACTTTTCTGCAATTTCAATGTTTGGGCATCTGTAGCACAAGAAAGAGAATACTTCTTTTTCCCAACGATAAAGGAGTATGTGTTGGCACGCCCAGCATGTTGTGCGTCACGATCCCACAACCATGTTCTTCCCAAAAGTATGTGGCAAAGCTTGAGTGGCAAAACATCACACATGACTGTCTCTTTAAGGCTCCCAATGGTGAAGGTGATAGGACATTGTTGCTCAACCTTCAACTTAGTATTAGTGATCCAAGCCACATGATATGGTTCTGGATGTGGCTCAACTTTAAACCCTAACATTTTGACAACTTCTTCAGGTACCACCTTTTTTTTTTGAACTGGCTTCAGGTACCACCTTGGTGCAACTTCCTGTATCAATAAATAATGAACATACTTGCCCACCGCATTAACCCTTGCTTGGAAGATTTTCCCTCGAGAAGAAATACGCTCATCACCCTTGGAAACTTTTTTATTCTTTACCATAAGAGGACGAATAATGGCCATGAATTCATCTAAATCATCAAAATTTACCTCCCAATTAAGCACCAAGGGGTTCACAAACCTCTTCTTTGGGTGGTGTTTCATTGGATGAGGCCTCCTTTGGAACTTCTTTTCCAGCCAAGGCAATTGACCAGCTGGGGCATTGGAAGGATAAATGACCAAAACCCTGGCAAGCGAAACGTCTTGTTTTAGAAGTACTACTTGCTTGAGATGTCGATGACGATGCACTAGGACGAGAGGACTTGTTAGGAACAAAAGAATTTCCTTGTGGCTTCCCAGTAGACTTAATTCGATTCCCATCGGTAAAAGTCCTTTCACTTCGAGTAACACTTTCACTTGTAGACTTCACGGGACTGTTCTTTTTCAAGCCTTCTTCCATTTGGTAAGCCACTAGAACCGCTTCTGCCATAGTATAGAGTCGACAAGTAGCTAAACCCAAGGTTCTAAAAGACGCTAATCGGTCCCAGGTCGGTCGGCTACCGACTAGCGACTTTTGGCTGACTAATTGCCGACTTGGCCGACTAATCGCCGATTTTTGCCCGACTAGTCGGATTTCGATCAAGTCGGGGGACCTCCGACTAGTCGGATTTCGATCAAGTCGGGGGACCTCCGACTAGCGACTTTGAGCCGACTAGTCGGCCGACTTGACCGACTTTTAGAACTGTTGAAAGATTATAATTGATGTGTATTCTTCTCACTAGGAGGCACAATATATAGACTGTGTACAAGATAATTTAGGAAAGGAAATAATAAGGAAATTGCTATCTACCTAATTAGACTAATTACAATCTTCCTAATTGTCTAATTGCCTAATTGATTTACAACATGTGCTACAATATTCTTTCCTTTTCAACACTCCCCCTCAAGCTGGAGCGTATACATCGTATACTCCTAGCTTGCGACAAATAGAATCAATGGAAGCCTTGGGAAGAGCCTTCGTGAAAATATCAGCAAGTTGAGAGCCTGAAGGAACAAAAGGCGTGCTGATCTCTTTTGACTCCACTTTCGACCGAATGAAATGACAATCAACTTCAATGTGTTTGGTCCTTTCGTGGAATACTGGATTATTAGCAATATGGATAGCAACCTGATTATCACAATATAACGGAGTTGGATCATGTATTGGAAACCCAAACTCATGTAGAAGTGTACGCAACCAAGTCAACTCACAAGTGGTATGAGCCATTGCTCTATACTCTGCTTCAGCACTAGAACGTGCTACAACAGACTGTTTCTTACTTTTCCAAGTCACAAGATTGCCACCTATAAAGGTGCAATAACCAGTGGTAGAACGACGATCAGCAGGAGATCCTGCCCAGTCAGAATCCGTATACCCTTCGATACGAAGATGTCCAGACGCTTTGTAGAGAAGTCCACGTCCAGGAGCATTTTTAAGATACTTCAAGATGCGAACAACAGCCTCCATATGAGAAACTCGAGGACAAGTCATAAATTGACTGACAATACTGACTGCATAGGAGATATCGGGTCGAGTGATAGTGAGATAAATAAGTTTACCCACAAGTCTCCGATACAACTCAGGATCGTCAACCAACTCACCATCGTCAGGCATAAGCTTATGATTAGTCTCCATAGGAGTAGCTACAGGTTTAGAACCAAGATAACTGTATCTTTCAAGAGATCGAGAGTGTATTTCCGTTGTGATAAACTGATGCCTGCTTTAGAACGAGCCACTTCAATGCCAAGAAAATACCGAAGCTTGCCTAGATCCTTGGCGAGAAAACTGGAACAAAGGTGACGAATTAATACCTGAATCCCATCATTGTCACTCCCTGTAATGACAATATCATCCACATAGACTACGAGAATCACAATACCACTAGTGGTCCTTTTAAACAAGACGGAGTGATCAGCTTGACTTCGTGTCATACCATGAGACACGACGGTACTGCTGAATTTATCGAACCAAGCCCGGGGAGATTGTTTGAGGCCATAAATAGATTTGCGAAGATGACACACAGACTCCCCCTTGGGACTCAAAACCGGGTGGTTGAGCCATATAAACTGTCTCAGAGAGATCTCCATGAAGAAAAGCATTCTTGACATCAAGCTGATGGAGAGGCCAATCAAGGTTGGCTGCAAGAGAGATAATAATGCGAAATGAATTGAGTTTGGCAAGCGGAGAAAAGTCTCGGTGTAGTCAAGCCCATAGGTTTGAGTGAAACCTTTGGCCACAAGACAAGCTTTCAGACGATCAAGAGTACCATCAGGATTGTGTTTGATGACAAACACCCAACGACAACCAACAATATGTGCTCCAGATAGCTGGGGAACAAGATCCCAAGTATGATTCAGTGACAAAGCGCGCATCTCTTCTTCCATAGCAGAACGCCATCCAGGATGAGAAAGAGCCTCCTGATAAGACTTAGGGAAAGTAACAGAGGACAAAGACACGGAAAAAGCGCGAAAAGAGGGAGACAAATGATCATAGGACACAAATTGAGAGATAGGATGGGAAGTGCGGGAGCGAATACCTTTACGGTGAGCAATAGGAAGATCGAGTGTCGGATCTCGAAGACTTGAGGAGATGGTGTGGGCAAAGGTGTATCCGGAGGTGCAACGGGAGTAAGCGGCGAGAAGAACGTCGAACATATACTGTGTAATTGATGGTCGAGTAGCGGTCTCGAAAGACCATGGTCGGACGGTGGAATCGAGCAATCTCGGGAAGACAAGGTGGTGCCAACAATGGTGTCAACTGAAAGTACCCTCAAGAGAATAATATGGGATATTTTTCAAAAAAGTCACGTCAAGCACTTACAAAGTGCTTCCGTAATGAGGACTATAGCACTTGTATCCTACGTGTCGAGAGTAACCGAGAAAAATACATTTGTAAGAACGCGGATCAAGTTTATCACGACCTGGAGAGAGATTATGAACAAATGACACACAACCAAAAAGTTTTGGGGGAAGAATGTAAAGATCCTTGTCAGGAAACATGACCTGATAAGGAATTTTGCCATGCAAAACCCGAGAAGGGGTGCGATTTATTAGATAATTCGCGGTAAGAACAGCATATCCCCAAAAATGTTTTGGAAAGTTCATGTGAAGCATAAGGGCACGAGTTACGGCTAAAACTGGCCCATTCTTCCGTTACGCAACCCCATTTTGTTGAGGGTAGTGACACACACGTGATCGATGAATAATACCATGAGTTTCATTAAACTGTCTAAATGGGCGAGAAAGATATTCTTGGGCATTGTCAGTTCGCAAAATACGTAATTTAGCATTAAATTGGTTGACAATCTCAGCATGAAAGACTGAAAAAACAGAAAATAATTGAGACCTATCTTTGAGGAGATACACCCATGTTAAACGAGAAAAATCATCAATAAATGTGACAAAATAGCGCGCACCACACAAACTCGTAGTGCGCGAAGGTCCCCAAATATCAGAATGAACTAATGCAAAAGGTTCTACACATGGTGACTCAGTTCGTAAAGGAAAAGAAACTCTACGATGTTTACTAAGTTCACATGTGTCACAATTAAAAGGAAAAAAACTAGGTAAACTAGGAACTAGCTTGCGAAGGTTGGCCGAGGATGGGTGTCCAAGACGACAGTGCCACTGATGAGGTGTAACAGTAGAATGTAAAGCAGAAGGACTAGATGACTGCTGCTGTTGCTGCTCCTGAAGGTAATACAGACCATTCTTCTCATACCCCCCACCAATCATCCCCTTTGTCTTGAGATCCTGAAACTCACAATGAGAAGGAGAAAAGAGGATAGAACACTGGTGAGTATGAGATAGTTTATGAATCGAAAGAAGATTAAACGGAAATTGTGGCAAATATAAGACAGGCTGAAAAACAAGACCAGATGAACGATATGTACCAATGCCTTGAACAAGAACCTTAGTGTCATTGGCAATAGTAACATAAGTCTTAACAGAAGGAGTAACAACATCAGTCAAAAGAGACAAATCACCTGTCATATGATCAGATGCGCCAGAATCGAGAATCCAAGGAGTGCTACGAGAAGATGAATGAAGACACGTATTACCTGAGGTGACATGAGTTGCAGTGGAAGAAGAAGAAGAAGATGCATTGGCCCTTTGAATCATAGAATCATACTCAGTCTTGGACATAGTAATCTGAGTAGGAGCAAGAGCAGATGGCTCCCCCGCAAGTGTAGCCTGATTAGCCCAAGCTGGCTTGCCATGCAGCTTCCAACAGAATTCAACATCGTGGTTGGTCGCACCACAATGAGTACACTTCTTGGTGCCACGACCACCACCCCCCCCACGTCCTCCACGACGACCACCCCGCTCAGAAGAACTACCACGATTGTGGGAGGGATTGCAATTCCCAAAATCTCCGGAAGATAAAGCGGGGAGAGTTTGTGGGGGCTAGGCGGAGTTGATTGTGGTTAGAGACCGCGATAATCCCTAACAATATCCTTAGTTTCAGAGGTTTCAGCAGTGTCTGTTTGCTTAGGTTTATCACCCATAATAGATTCAAGAGATAAAGACACAAGCCAAAAGGAGAGGAGTTGTTACCCAGAGGATTGACAAGTGCAAAGAGAGGGTACCCGGTTGATTTAGAGCTCGAAGAACACCTTTTACAGACAAACGAGTTCCGAAAGATTGATAGAGGGAGAAAGAGATTAGGGTTCTTCATTTCACGACGGTCAAAGGCGCGCGAGCACTATTCACGATCTTTCTGATCTTGTGCGCGCGAGCCTTGTTCACTACTGGATTTTTTTTTTTTTTTTTTTTTTTTTGGATCGAGGGTTGTGTATTGGGGTTAGAGAGGTTTTGGTTGTGGTCGATTTGAGAGAGAGATAGAGAATTTGACGAAAAAAGATAGAGGTAACGAGAAAGAAAAGTCAGGTTCCTGGAACCCGCTCTGATACCATGTTGAAAGATTATAATTGATGTGTATTCTTCTCACTAGGAGGCACAATATATAGACTGTGTACAAGATAATTTAGGAAAGGAAATAATAAGGAAATTGCTATCTACCTAATTAGACTAATTACAATCTTCCTAATTGTCTAATTGCCTAATTGATTTACAACATGTGCTACAATATTCTTTCCTTTTCAACAAGAACATTGGCTAAACCACATGAGATTTTTGTATCCAACCATTGTCAGTACATCGAAATCATCACATCCTCATTCCATGGAAATTTAGATCTGGTAGCCAAGCTATAGAATCTTCCAGTGTACTCTTCAATGGACATATTGCCTTGAACCAATTGCGTGAACTGTAATTGAACGTGCTGCTTGTAGTTTGCTAGAACAAAATACCGAGCCGTCACGCTTTTCATGTCTTCCCAGGTCTTGATGGTAGCATAATATGTTTGCTGATATTTTGCCCACCAAATTCTAGTTGTTCCCTTCAACTTAGCCTCCGTAAAGAAGAGTTTCTGTTCATCTGTCAAATGATACCACTTAAGAAAACTTTTCAGACTATGTAACCAATCAAGAAATACTTCCACATCGTTGCCTCCATGAAAGTCTCCAACTTCAACTTTAGCACCTCTGTTAACATCATTTACTCTAGATTTTCTTGCAATCGTTGTTACCCCGGTGGTGGTGGAGTTTGTAGGGGTTGCTGCAAGGAGGACCCTGGAATATTAGAAGCTCCAAACTCGTGGGCAAAGCCCTCTGGATTATTTTTTTGGGTAAATAGCCCTCTGGATTTTTGCCCGTGATAAAAGATGTCAATTTACTTAGTGATGTCTTTATCTCCTTTACATCACTCTTTAAAGTAGCAGAATCACTCTTTAAGGTTGCAACATCACTCTTTAAGGTTGTAACATCACCTTTCAAGGTTGCAACATCACTTTTCAAGGTTGCACCGTCACTTTTCAAGGTTGCAACGCCATTTGTCAAAGTTGCAACACCTCCCTGGGTAGCCTGATAATCTTTGGACAGGGAGTAAACCTTGGAATTAAGTTCGCTAACCGTCACCATTGTAGAAAGATCAATTTTGAAGATGCACGAGGTTGCACTCTGATACCAAACTGATGCAGGACAGTTTTAGGACGCTTGAGTATTACCGCTTACAATAGGAGTGTGGTTCTTTTGGTGGGAAATAAGAATAGTACTTTGGAGAAAGTGCGCAAAGAAAAGAAGAGAGAGAAGAATAAGAAGAAGATGAAGAGAGAGAGAGAAAGGGAGAGAGAGGTCTTCATCCTCGCAAGGGTTAGGTGGTTTCTGCAAGGAAGAATCGCAACCATATCCCCAATAGGAAAGGACCGCAGCCCAAATCCCGATAACAAAGACCGCAGCCCAACTCTCTATTTCAAAATGAAAGATTATATGCCAAATTTATAATACATGGAAAATAACCTTCTAATTCCTAGAAGTCTAAATGAAATTAACCTAATTAATGAATACATTGAATAAGCTATGTGAATGAACCTAGAAATAAATGCATACATTAAACCTATTAACAATTAGATGAAATGAACTAGAAATAGAAATGTGTTTAATGTATCTAAATGAATATAAATGCAAGTACTAGAATCATGATGACCCTTGACCTTCCCACTACCATGGATGACCCTTGAACTACCACCTTCCAACTACCATGGACACTTGTTTTTGGACCCAAAAGACTTCTCGATGCTCGTGTTACCCATGGCCTTTGGTTTAGGCTTCCGAAGCCTATGAGACTTGTCTAACCATTCCATGGCTATGTCATCACAAAATCAAAGCAGAACAATCACAAATAGTTTAAGCTAAATTTATTTATCTTTATATCAGTTTGTTTTTTTAATTCAGCTCTTGATATTTTTATCAAACAGCTTTTCATCTTAAAAATTTTGGCATTTAGTTTTTAGCACTTAATTTTTCAGTTTTCAGCTTCAATTTTCAGTTTTAGCAAACAGCACCTAAGATGGCAGAGAACAACTACAAATAAACCTAAAAATAATCGAAAAGCCTCTACAAAAGAGGCCGAAATTGCTAATGCACAATATGTACCTCCCCTTCACAAGCAGCTTGTCACAATCCCAACTCCCAAGATTGAGATAAGCGTCCTCCCCTGTGCAAAGGATTCATTCAACTTCCCTCATCAACGTTGACTGCCTTGCTCATTGCAACATAGGATTTTTATTCGCTTAAAATGTTACTTCAACACCATCATTAGGATGATGTAATAATCAGAAATGTAAAGCAAGGGCCACAATTGGAAGGAAGTGAAAAAAGGTTCGATGTGATCTACTCGTCTCAAATGATTAACTAAAGTCTTCAGGTACAGCGAAAACAAAAATACTCTAAAGTATGCTTGAGTTTGTGGATACCCGGGGTCCATGAAGCACCGACACTCCAAATAGGTTGCACTGTCCATGTCGGGACACATGGACACGCGGGAACATGTATGGTACATGCCACCCTCAAATTTGGTTGATTTTTCGAGGTGTGTCAGTGAAGGTAGAACAAGAGAAAGGTAGGACCAAGGATCGTTACAGTAAAGAAGGGCGTGCAGCGTGCCAATGTCACTAAATGGACAAAAGATGGTTAATTCCTAAAACAGACTATTAATTTGTACTATATATGATTACAAAAAAATTTGTACGCTTATAAAATTCCTAAAGAATCAAGTACTCGGGGGTGGTGAATGGCAAAAAGTTTTAAAGCAAACTCCTCATTCATTGGATATCACAAACCACAAAGATCTTGTGATCCACTATCGAACTCATTCATATTCCAACTGCTTGGATCGAATCAGTAAGACGATTCCGGTTCAATCCAAGCTCTATCATGAGTTAATCTTTCCTTGATGTGCCTGGTACTTGGGGAGAGCAAGGATCAAGGGAGATAAGCCAACTATTGGGACTGGGTCTCACAAGATTCGCAACATATCTTGAATATTGTTTGGGAGGGAATGGCTAAGAAAGGGGAAAAAGTAGGGAATATATATCTTTATGAGATCGTGACAAGGACGTAGGAGTGGCGAGGCAGTTTCATATTGTGTACCAACTCCATAAAGCGAAATAGGCACAAGGAAACAGCAACAAACCAGACCAGCCTACAAAATCAAAATGGCCCCTCCCAATCAGTCAGAGCTAGAAGAGCTAAGCGCTGAGGTTGATCATAGATCTCGTCCAGAGTGGGCAAGGTTTTATTCGAGGAGAGGTAGAGAGCCGTGACTGGATCTAGTACTAATGAGGTGTCAATATCAAACCAATCAACCCAAGAATGACATGATGAGCGCCCTCCTCCTATAATAGGTAAAACAAGTAAGTGGGACCCACACAACACTTCTATCACCAAAATAAAATTTAAAAAAACACTGCTATTGCCATCATAAGTCCACATGCAAAGAAAAATATTAACATCTCTCGCCACAATTTTCCATGTAGGCTCTCCCATATGAACCCTAGATTCCCTGGCATTTCCAGCCGCTCCCCCAGCGCATTACTCATTCTTCCGAGCTAAACTACTGTAAAGTTTAGTTTCTTTCCTCCAAATTTACACTGCTTGGCAGTAAATGATAATACTAACAATGACGTTCATATGATTATCCAGTGCATCTTCATATGTACCATAATATAATAGTCATATCAAATGCATGTACACTGGTGATCAATGCTCTCAATGTTATTCACTTCCTCTTGATCTAGGATTCATAGGTACCAAAGCAACAAATTGCCTCCTTTGAGACCTTTGAAGCAATCACAGATTAAATATGTCCAAAACAAGCAAAGGGTTTTCAAGATGCTTCAACTATGCATCAAAACTAATGAAGTAGCAAGTTATAATCCATGGACTTCACTATAAGCGCTGGGTATGAATATGTGTCCAAGTACCGGATTCATCTAATCCTCATAACCACACCGGAACACTTGACGAGAATATCCATATTTCTGTCAATAGATGTCTTAACCTCTGTTAAGGTAAAGTGTGAAATGTGTATAGTTACAAGATGCTATAGTCCATTTCATATATTCCAATACTGCATATATTTCCAACTGTGCAGCTACAAATGTCAGATACCTATCCCACACCCTTTACCCGGGTAAGTGTCGATTGTCCACGAGGGTACTTCATACACTTATTCGTCTGACATCTAACAAAACGTAACTTGTCCACATACATATACAGGAAGCATGTAAGAGATGCTCACCTCGCAACCAATAAAGCCTCTAATTAATCTCTGAACATATTCTATAACCTTCCCCCTCCTTCTCTCAGACTCCACAGTTGGCTGAACCCGGCACAAAATCTCCTGAGTCGCTTCCTCTGCTATGATCCACTGCTCAAACCCAATCGACGACGGGCTCGGATTCGACGATGACGGTGATGGAGACGGTACTCTCCTCTCTTCCGCTGCTGCGCCGATGCTTGATCGGAGATCGCCCATCAAAAACCCCTAACGGATTATCAGCACCATCATCTCCGTGTTCCCTGGTCGAGATCGTTAGGTTTAGGGTTTGGCATGAGAAAGGCCAAAATATTAGTCGTGCTGAAACAATCGGAATTTGTAGAGAGAGAGAAAGGTTAGGGTTTGGTGTTGGAAAAGTTCTGGCCTTCTAGGGTTGGAAGGAGAAAGGATCAATTCTTCTGCAATTTTTTTGTTTCAATTTTTTAAAATGAGTAGTTTTCGTAGTGGAGGATTGCCCTTTTCTGTTTTAGGTGCAGGAAATCTTTGTTTTGGGTCCTTTATTCAAATTTTCTTGAGGCACTTAAATATTAGTCCTCTAAGGCTGAATTTTCCGTTTGATTTTAGCACATATTGAACCCATTTGCTAAAATAATTGTTGATTTTAGCAACTGGGTTGCTAAATTTTTTTGGAAAACTAGGCCTTATGTTTTCATCTCGGTTACTTTTGGAAATTATATTTTCATCCTGAAATTCAAATAAATCACAAACTACTCTCTCTCTCTCTCTCTCTCTCTCTCTCTCTCTCTCTCTCTCTCTCTCTCTCTCTCTCTCTCTCTCTCTCTCTCTCTCTCTCCGTCTCCCCTAATCTTCTCTAATTTATTTCAATCTCCCTCTCTCCTATCTCTCAAATCTTTCCGTCTCCAAATATCATAGAGTATAAATACGATAAACTTATCATAAATAGGATAAATTAATAGCAAACCAATCAAACCAGCAACAAACACAAGAACTTGTTGGAAAAATCATGTTAAAATATTGGTAAAATTATTATACATAAATTATGATAAATTTTGACAACAAAAAAAAACACATGGTAAAGATGTAACTTTCGTACACCGAACATTTCGACAAACATCATGAACTTGTCAAAAAATCATGCTAAAAACATGGTAAAAATATAGCACAAAAATCATGATAAATTTTGACAATAAATACAAGAAACGTGGTAAATCAAGAAACATGGTAAATGGTAAATTTTACCGTGCTAAAAACATGGTAAGAATATAATTAAAAAATTATGATAAATTTTGACAATAAATAAAAGAAACATGGTAAATCATGCAAAAAAAAATATGGTTTAATTATAATACATGAATTATGATAAATTTCGGTAACAAATACAAAAAACATGGTAAATTTTAAACATCATGAACTTGTCGAAAAATCATGCTACAAATATGATAAAATCATGCTAAAAATATGGTAAAAATATAATGAACTTGTTGAAATTCAACCAGCCACGAGCAAAGAAACGATGGCGAAAATGCAAAAAACGTCACATTAACCCAACCACCAACAGATCCTTCACCATTTTTTCTCCGGAAAATGAAACGAGCACAGAGCATGATCGGACCAGAGCTTTGATCTAAAAGATCCAATTGCAATTTAGTTGTTTGATGCCGAGGGAGAGATCAGTGGGTCACTAAACTCACTTAATTTTAGATTTGGAGAGAGAGAGAGAGAGAGAGAGAGAGTTACAATGGTACATTCTTGGTAAACTGGTATGGTAGTCCACGTATTTGAGTTCCCACTATTTCACACACACCTTAATTTTCGGGCATTACAATGTGTACACATCAGTTATAAATGGGAAATCATCCCATAATCATCTCATTATTTTCAACACTCCTACAATTTCGAAAATCAATAAATTTGGTTATATATATATGGGAATCAAAAGATCTTAACTCATTTTGAATCCCTCCCAATTTCAAATAATCCCTATTTTTTGGTAGTCCTATTATACACTTCCAAAAAATTAGAATAATCCCTATTTTTAGGTAGTCCTATTATACACTTCCAAAAAATTAGGAACCGATTATATGTGGATATATATGTCATAATAAGGGTAATAATGGTAAATCTAATAGGAAGAGGATGGAAACATAACCCCGAAAAGTTGGTAGGATGAAAATGTACGCGGTGTCCAAAAAAAAGAAGATTATTTAATTAACTCAATTTTATTTTACATTTTGTTAGTTTTATTTAGAATATTGGTTCGCCCAATAATTCACAAAAATTTGCATTATTTTTGTTTTTAGTGAATTTTTTAAAAATTTTGATCGCAATTTTTTACTTTTTATATTTCTCTTGTCGAGACACACCAATAATCTAAAAAAATCAATGTAAAACTAACAAATGTAAAAAAAAAATTTGAATAAAGACAAAAAATTAATCCAAGTAGATTATTTTTACCAAAACACCCCTAAATTCCCCGAACTTTTTTTTTGGATTTTTTCGTATCCCTTGTCCTGGACCTCCTGGAGAATTTTATCGTATTGAATTATTTATTGTCTATTTTACCCTTCTATTTTTTACTTGATTAAACAGGCCTAGTTGAAAACAAGATAAAAGCCTCGGGTATTTAGACCGTACATATTCTTGTATTATTATTTTATTTTTTTTTGGAATTCCAAGAGAACTAGCAGCTCTATGAAATTTTTTTTTCTAGTTATGTGGATACCATGACTTGAACTCGTGACCCGACAAAGGGTGCATCACTTTAGAGATCACTGCTTTGGTAGCAGCGCTAGGAATTGAACCAAAAGAAACAAAACCCAAAGGTGGCTAAGCTTGCTCTCCTGAAATCTTCCCATAATCAAACCTACAATCAATAACAAGTTACTCAAGAGATCGATGAGAAATGTGTTGATATTTGTGGATACATCTGCTTCTAACCCTAGTGCATTACACTAAAAATTCAGCCCGAGTCGGAGCCCATCTCGTAGAGCCCAAGGTTCGGCAACAAAATAAGTGACTGATCCAATATTTGATCGGAAGCCCATGATCCAACCTCTCAAATGATCACACCTAATATATTTATGTCCACAACACTATCTGTATTGACTTTTATGATCCCCAAAGATGGTTTTTGTCACATTTTGACCTGCCAAGTAGTTACGTAGATTTCTGGCGATTGTGCAATTGTGTTCCCAGAAAGTGCCATCCAGATGCTCGAGCCAGAATATCATGCAGAGAGGTGTTTGCCAAGGGGATTGTCAGCTAATATATGGTTTGGCCCAAACACACCAACATGCGACAGAGAAAAGATAGACCACGGAACTCCAAAGGTATGTCACCTAGGACCTAGTCATGAACAGAGAATGAGAATTTGGAAAGTGAACGGATGACCAAGTGTACATGATTTTAGGACAATCGTGCAGAATATGAATGACATTCACTCACATTTGGGCAATGGGGACAAAGGTTAGAAGTGGTTTTGAGGATAGGCTGAAGGAAAAAGATCGTTCAGAATATATATAAATGGACCAGGAATGATGCATTAGAGATGCCCTAAGGCATTCAGTAACAATAATTTAACATCACATAGCCACATTAAACTAGCTTGAAATTTAAAATTATAATAAAAGGCTAGAAATAACTTCAGATATTAAAAAAAAACGTACAATGATTCTTCCTTGAATAAATGAAAACCCTAGTGGAGGATAGGATCCGGCCTTGGTAGGTGGGCAGAAGTTGGGGGAGATGACGACGATAATGGTGCAGTTGGCTAGTCGTAGAGATGGCAAGGTTAATGTGGTGGGAATGGGAGCAAATTAAGAAGAGGAGAGAGGCAAAAAGAGGGATAGAGTTGTGGTTGCTACTTGTATACCTCAGTGGTGGCTGGTACGGATAGTACATGTGCTTAGACATTAAAGTTTGTGGTGACGAACAAAAAAAATGTGGTTGAGCTTGACTTCTATTTTTTCAAACGAGTTTGAACAAGCCAAAAATCGAGCCGAGTTCAAGTTGTTTGGTTCGTTTAGCAGCCCTATGTACGGGAAAGTGTCGAGATGAAGATTTAACCAGTTGTTTGGATACCTCTGTTGTTTCTACTGGTGCTACTGTTGTACATGCCTATGCTGCTTTGCTCCTACCTTTCTACTGATGTTGTAAGTTGCTTATGATCTTGGTTCAAATGCTTGCAGCTAGATCTCTATGATGGATCTGATAATGCTTTAGGTTTGTACAATTGCTTAATGCTGGTGGTCATCTTTGCTGCTGCTGTGAGTTTTGGTGAAATCTTGCTGCTGTTTTTTGTTGCTGAAGTTATGTTCCTGATGCGCCGGATTCCGTTGCCGTGTTGCTGCTTTTTTCCTTCTACTACTACTTCTACTAGTTTTTTGTTTTGGCTGAGCTTGAGTTTGTTTTGAACATGCCAAATGTATATTGCTTTCCTTGGTTGGCTCCTTGCCAACTAAGCTTGTTTTCGATTTGGTCTTCCAGGCCTTTCTCTATCCTTGTGTAATTCCTTCCATGAATTTCCTCTTTTGCTGATAAAAAAACATTAAAGGTGTTCCATTTTTTTGGTTTCTGTTAGTGTAAAGTCATTTATTGAGGACGAAATTTGGATGGCCTATAGGGACTGAAATTTTTGTCTAGAAAATGAAACTATTGGGAGTTATTTTTTGATTCAGTTGCTCATGATTCTTCCCTTTTAGCAACAAAAGGCAGGTTCCTCTAACAAGGTTGCTCATGCTTTAAGTAGAAAATACAGCTTATTGACTACTCTATCTTTTGAAATTGTTGGCTTTGATCTCCTGCCAGAATACTATGCAGCAAACTCTTTCTCTTCAAAGGTTTTGCAAAAGTTAAGTGATGGGAAAAGTTAAGATTATTTGCTCATGAATGGGTATCTTTTTAGGGGAAATCAGTTGTGTGTTCCAGAGGGGTCATTAAGGCTTTTTGTCATTCAAGATTTGGTGGGCATTTTGGAAGGGACAAAACTGAATTGCTGGTTAAAGAACGCTATTTTTGGCCATCCTTGAAGAGGGATGTTGCTTGTTTTGTGCAAAGTTGCTAGGTGTGTCAAAAGGCCAAAAGTGGAGTGCAAAATACAGGTTTATACCAGCCACTTCCTATCCCTAATGTCCCTTGGGAGGATATTTCAATGGACTTTGTCCTAGGCTTGCCGAGAACGCAGCACGGGTATGATTGCATTTTTGTAGTTGTTGACTGCTTCTAAAAAATGGCTCACTTTATACCATGCAAGAAATCCACTGATGCTTCCCATGTTGCTACATTGTTTTTCTGAGAGCTAGTTTGTTTACATGGTATTCCAAAATCTATTGTATTAGATCGTGATGTGCGATTTATGAGTCACTTTTGGAAGACACCTTGGAAGCATTTTGGAACTCAACTTCAGTTTTCTAGTGCTTATCATCCTCAAACAGATGGGCAAACTAAAGTGGTGAATAGGTCGCTTGGAAATTTATTGAGGAGTTTGGTAGGAGACAATCCAAAGAGGTGGGAGTTCATCATTCCTCAAGTTGAGTTTGCGTACAGCAGTTCTTTCAATCGATCAACAAAGAAGGCCCCGTTTAAGGTGATTTATGGTAGAAAACCCCATCAAGTGATGGATCTCTTGCCATTAAGTACCCAAGTTCGAGTTAGCATGGATGCGGAGGAGTTTGCTGCCCACATCAAAAACATTCATGATCAAGTTCAAGAGCGTTTAAAGGAAACTTCTAAGTATTACAAAACCAAGGCTGATGCACACCGCAGGAACAAAGAGTTTGAAGAAGGTGATCTTGTCATGGTTTATCTGCGCAAGGAAAGATTTCCAGCTGGTTCTTATAGCAATCTCAAGCAAAAGAAGTTTGGACCATGCCGCATACTCAAGAAGCTGGGACCTAATGCTTATCGACTGGAGTTGCCGGCAGGATTATCTACTAGTCCAGTTTTCAACATTAGTGACCTGTATGCTTATTATGGAGATGACGACGGTGATTCCTTGAAGCTTGAAGACTTGACTGCTTGTGGACGTCGCCACCAGATGAAAAACTTGTAAAATTGTTTTGAAAATAGAGTCGCCACCCGGGTTTTTATCTTGGAAAATGGTTTAACACCCGAGAAACCGTTTTGAAAAATGATTTTGAAAATAATGTAACTCTCGCAGTTAAAAAAGAATTTGAAAACCAGAGATCGTTTTGGATTTGGGAGCCAGGTTACGAATGGGGAAGGTTTTTCAGGCACCCCGCTCGCCCGATTAAAAATCGGTCTTTACTAAACATTTGGGATTTTTTGAAAATATTTTAATGCAAAACTTTATTCAAATAAACAACTAATCATGCAAAGTAAGCAATTAAAAGACAACAGATAATATAATTAATGAAATAACTGCAAATTATTTAAAGAAAAACTATTTTCTCAAACTGTTTATAAAGGAAAATGATTTTAAATTTCGGATTTGAAAAAGAGTACCGCACAACACTCAAAGTGTATCGTGCGACATAGAAGGTATGCCGTGCTGCCCATACAACCAACGGTCAAATTTTCAAAAGAATGCCACGCAACACTCCAAGTGTACCATGCGGTACAGGAGGAGTGCCGTGCGGCACTGTTTATTCTGCAAACAGTTTGAAAAATTAGTTTTTCAATAAAAAAACAAAATGAGGGCATATCCAGGGTTTGAAACATGATTAAAACTAATTACTTTGAACTGGAAAATGATAGTTTTTGATTAGAGAATGTTCCTCCTCGTTGGATTACTCCGTACAAAGCGATGTTTTCACCGTACGGCGCAATCGGGAGGTCTTTGATCAAAAAGGTTTTTACAATAACACGGGTCTATCAAATGCGGAGACAATATAGAAGATCATCCCGCACTTGGTTTCCCCCCTCCTCTTAGGGTACGAAAGTTATAAACTTCGGCGAAACGGAATCGTATCTTCGGTTGAAACCTCACGGAATGAACCACCTTTTGGAGCCTTTGGTTACGGCTTGGGCCTCCTCCTTACTCCAAACTCCATCCTAAAATAACAACAAAGATGATCGATTGCTGGAACTAAAGGAATTTGGAATGGTGAACTCACGGTTTTGAGCCGAGAACATGGTATTTGGTTTTCTGATTGGGTTTTCTTTTGTGGGGCTTTGAGGGTTGTTTTCTAGTTGAAGGATGATAGCAGTAGGTAGTTTAGGATGTGAGTATGGTTGTAAACAGAGTTCAAGAGAGGTTAGCCATGATTTTTTTCAATGCTCTATTCTTGGCAAACCGGTCGGGATTTTGTAGCCGTGGAAATCGGTTTGGCCTCCAAGTATCCTTGATGCCCACTCAATGTAATCATAGCTATTGTATAGCCTTTAAGCCTTGCAAGAAATCATCATGAAGATTGAGGAACGATTGTCAACAATTTGAGCTGCTGGAACTCCTGCATAAGTCGGATTGATGTATGACAGTGCTGCACGGTACTCTTCCACCGCCATTGTAAAAAAAGAACACTATGCATGACTGAGGGAATACCGTACCTGAGAGATGAGTGTCGTGCGGCACTGTTGACTTGAAGAATTTCATTCCGAGAGGCTTTCCGAACGTTTCTTTTCATCATCGGGGATTAAAAACGTGTATGAGGGTTCAATTTTGGGATGTCTACAGTTGCCCCTCTTTTACGAGGCTTATAAATCATTGTGTGATGAAAGTCGCGTCAAAGATAAAGACACCCCTCGATTTAACATAACATTCTTGTACAAAACAATCTAGTAAATGTGATGCATACGGTCTCGCTCATATGAGCTGCCTACGTACCCCATTGTAGGGATCAGACCAACGTAGTTCGTCAGTGCTTAATACATATGCAAAGTGATGGATTATGCAAACACAAGAGTCATAGAAAACTTATCTGATTCGGATTGTGAGGATTGCCACCTTGTTCTTCAACAAGGAAAAAACAAATGATGTGATGTGAACAAAGTCAGCGAGTGAGGCTCCGTGAGTGCGTGAAACCAACGAGGTCTCGTGAAAAGTATGAGTAGTGTGAGATTAACGAGGTCTCGGAAAAAAGTGAGTAGTGCGAGACCAGCGAGGTCCCCGAAAAAAAAGTGAGTAGAGCGAGACCAGCGAGGTCCTCGAAAAAAGTGAGTAGAGCGAGACTAGCGAGGTCCCCATGAAAAGTGATTGGAGCGAGTCCAGCGAGGTCCCCATGAAAAATGATTGGTTAAGAAAAAGATATCGTGGCTTTAAAATCCTTTGGAAAATTGATTTAGTGCCAAAAACATTTGAAAAATATACAAGTGTGCTGTGCAGTACACAAAGTGTATCGTGCGGTGGAGTATGAGTACCGTACGGTGGAGTTCAAAATGTGTGTACCGTGCAGCTGAGCATGAGTGCCGTACGACATAGTGGATGTATCCTGCGGCATAAGCGGTTGTAATTCCCGATCCATAACCACCCAAACTCTTGATTCTTCCTCTCAGTCAAGCTTTGGTCGGTTTATCTTGAGAGAGAGGAGTTCAAAACCCACTCTCTTCTTACTCTTCTTCTCCCCTCTTACTTTCCCCAAATTTCTTCTTCCTTTCGGTCCAAATCTTTCCGAAACCGAACTCCCTCTTCCGAAATACTCCAGCCATGGTCAATTCTGGTGAGGAGCAAAGCCACTCCACCATGTCCGGTGTTGACACAACGTCTTCGGTCTTCGAGGAGGAGAGTACGCCGTCCGACGCGACTGGGGGTGGCCCATCCATGGCTATTTCGGCCGAAATTGAGTTGGCTACTGTAGATCCAGTTCACGAAGCATCTCGGGCGGCACCGGTTGAGGCTGAAATGACACCATCCATGCCGGAAAGGGTATCGACGAGGCTTGGTGAAGCCCATCCAGGTGAGACATCATCTCCGGTGGGGCCACGGGACACCATTGGTGCCGTTGGTTTGGTTAGTGGCATGGTGGGAGATGGCGGTACTGTTGGTGAAGACAAGAGTGCCACACGGCGCACTCAGAGTGCCGTGGGTGACATCGGGAGTGTTGCGACTGTTGATCAGAGTACCGTGGCAACAAGTTTCTGCTGTGCATGGAGGTTTTGAGGCCATGGATATTGATACTCAAGGCACAGGTACTCCAATTTCTGATATTGCAATGACCATTAGCAGTATTGATGTTGTAGTAGAGAAAATAGGTGTTGGGGAGAGTACGGGTAGTAGGTCCCAGGTTGGTACTGTACTTGGTGATGTTCTGGAGGCTACCATTGTGACTGAGATTCCTGTAGGGGTGAGCGCACTGTGACTGATATACCAGTGACTTAGACGGGGTCAGGTGATAGTGATGTATGTGTGGGGTATTTTCCAAAGGCTACAGAAGACGAACAGATTAGCTCGTCCATATCTATCACTTGACATGCACGAGGAAAGTAGCACGGAGTAGTGCTCCGACGACCACCACGCCCATAATCCAGCAATAAGTCAAATTAGCCCGCTCGTCGGACGACGCGGGTAAAGCGGCCCAATACGGGATAAACCCTAGCAAAACACTCTTCTTGCGAAGATAAGGAAAGGAGAGAATATTTAGAGATATTGCCCAAATCAGATAAGCATGCGAAGATAGGCACAATCTCACTCAGAGATGGAAGGCCGGTCAACTTACTAAACAAAGAGCGAACTCCCATGTAGGGTAAAGCTCCGAACGAGCAGTACGCGGCCATCTTGGCAAGAATTCTTATCGAATAAGGATACAGAATTATGCATGCTACGCTGCCCAATAAGGAAGAATCCGAAGCTTGGAAGGATTCCATACAGAGAAGAATTCCACAAGGAATGCAAATACAAACTAATCACCTATATAAGGAGATGGCTCCTAAGTGCTAGAGGTATGCTTAAACCCACGCTCATACTTACATACTCGTTTCGATCACCCTCCAATTCGTCAATACTAACTTAGCCATCGGAGGGCCCTTGCCGCCAAGAGGCAGGGGTGATCTGACGTTTTGTTTGTGTTGTAGGATCAGAGTCGCTCCATCAGAAGTGGATTTGATCTCATAAGAGCAAGGAAATAACTTCGTGAGTTTTTCCCCTCTTACAATGTACATGTAGAGGATGTTGTGGGCGAGTGGTAGGGATATGTTTCTTGCGCTTTTGGGGGTCCGACTGTTGCAATTGGTACTGTTAGCATGCAGGAGGCAGAGGTTTCAGAGCCTCCACTGTTTCTTCCCCCAGCTGGTTCTTCCCGTAGGGTAGGTGTGACTTTAGCAGATACTTTGGAGGGGGCGAGAGATGAGGATGTTTTAGCGACTATGCAGGAATCCTCTCAGTTTGCAGATATTCTGACCCAGGAGAGTGTGCCGACACATGGTCAGGATGTCGAGCATGAGGAGAGACAGAGAGAGAGGCGAAGGACATGGGGTCCCTTTACACATGCGACTTATGTGTCGCGTGTCCACTTCTTCGTTCCTTTGGGGTGTGACACATACACTCCCTCACTGCCTTTTTACGTAGACACACAGATTTTGCTCGACCGCTCGACTCACATTGCTTTCAGGACATGGGCTCGACATGCCACGACATGGGCTTGACAAGGCATCCCACGACATGGGCTTGACATGCCTCGACATTGGCTCGACATGCCTCGACATGGGCTCAACATGCCTCGACATTGGCTCGACAAGGCATGTCACGGCATAGGCTTGACAAGCCATGCCACGACTTTGGCTTGACAAGGCATGCAACTACACGGCTTGACATGCCAAGTCATTGGCACAAGGCATGCCACGACATGGGCTCGACATGCCTCAACACGGGCTCGACATGCCTCGACACGGACTCGACATGCCTCGACATGGGCTTGACAAGGCATCCCACGACATGGGCTTGACAAGGAATGCCACGATACGGCTTGACATGCCACAACATTGGCACAAGGCATGCCACGACAAGGGCTTGACATGCCTCGACATTGGCTCGACATGGGCTCGACATGCCTCGACATGGGCTCGACATGCCTCGACATGGGCTCGACATGCCTCGACATTGGCTCGACAAGGCATGTCACGGCATAGGCTTGACAAGCCATGCCACGACTTTGGCTTGACAAGGCATGCAACTACACGGCTTGACATGGCAAGACATTGGCACAAGGCATGCCTTGACACGGGCTCGACATGCCTCGACATGGGCTCGACATGCCTCGACATGGGCTTGACAAGGCACCCCACGACATGGGCTTGACAAGGCATGCTAAGATATGGCTAGACACGTCGACTTGCTAAGATAATGTCTCTGCTGTATTCCTGTCTTGATTTATCCTTGAAAATGTAGGTGTGGACCTACGAGATGCTATGGATATTTACTCCAGGGAATTCCCACGATAATGCCAATGTGCTTCTGAGAGCTGCAAGGTGAGGGCAAGAGTTTCTGGGACCTGGTGAGCATAAGGGTGACTTGAGGAACTTCAGGCTTTTTCTTGACTGGACCAGAGGAGATAGGGTAAGCTTTTTCAATTATCTTCTTTATGTTCCTTGCCCTTTGATTTCCCTGAGAATGATGAAATTTTCCCTGCAAGTGAGGTGGAATGTTTGGCATGGATTGCACCGGGATTACCTGGTTAGGAGCAAAGAGCTGACACGGAGTAGAGTGTTGTTGGAGTCTCCGTATGGCTGGCAATGGTACTTGGGTGACAGGGTTTCTCGCCAGTCTCTCGGGCTTGACTTTTTTAGAGTGTCGGGGCCTCTTCCTCCACTTGTCCAGAGGACATAGGACTATACTCAAGCTGAGATAGAGAGGTTCATAGTGCCGACGGAGCTGACTTTCAGTCCTTCAGTGGATTATGCTGGATACTTGGACACATATTTGGAGCATAATTTGGACATGGAGAATCGCCAAAGAGATGTTCCTGCCTTGCCAGAGCTGAGGAGAAAGATTGAGGTAGTTATTGCTGGTGGAATGCTTGGAGTAGTGATAGTGTCTTCTGTTACACCCACGGTTACTTTTCCCACGACAGAGGTGACTTTGATTGTTTTGACTACTTTCTCACTTCAATATGCTCTGAATTGTTACTCATTGATGCGCTTTTACCTTTCAGATTCCTGTTGAGTGGGCGGCGTCAGCTTACCAGCTAGTCCTTGACTTGCAGGCCATGATCCGTCAGTCTGTGAAGGGCATGGCTCCAGAGATGCGCCGACGAGCTGAGCCAGGAGTTGAACTTGGTCGTAGGCCTAGAGCTGCCAGAGATAGGACGCTTGGTCGTGGTACCAGAGAGGTTGGCCGAGGTAGAGACACGGGTCGTGATGTAGGAGAGACTAGCAGAGGCAGGGATACAGGCTGTGGCACTCGGAGGAGCAGGAAGAGTAGTCATGGAGCAGGTACCGGCAGTGAGAGGGGAGCCAGTCGTAGAAGCGGAGCTGCTGAGGTATTTCATCATACTTGCTTTTCCTTTCCATTCACCATTCATGCTTTACATTGTACTTGACAGATGTTGTTTCTTGTGCAGAGGACGTCTCATTCTCAGAGTGCTAGGCGTTCAGCGCCTGGAGCTACCACAGTGGTTCCAGCGTCAGGCAGGGTTTTGCGTTCTTTGGCAGCTCAGGAGAGGCAAAGAGAGAGAGAGAGAGAGAGAGAGAGAGAGAGAGAGAGAGAGAGAGAGAGAGAGAGAGAGAGTGCACAGGGAGAGGCATCTGGGACAGATGCAAAGAGCGGCGATGCTGAGAGAGAGGATGGTTCCAGTACCCCGGAGGAGTATATGTGTTGAAGCGACCTCGTACCTGAGACACAGCTGTTAGTAGTAGTATGCTATTAGGTGGGGCCTGCATCCCTCGTTTTGATTTGGGCGCCTATTTTTCCCTCTTTTCTGCTTTTTGATGGAGATGGCCTGAGTGCTATGGTAGTAGACTTAGCGTTGAGCCTGTTTGCCCCTGGATATTATTACGCATATTATGTGGATGTTTTAGTATGGTTTTTATAAAAACTTTGCACTTTGGTTTGCTTTATTCACACTAGCAATGAGTTTGAGAAATTGAAGGTTTTTGCACATGAATACTTAGTTAAAACAACTGAACTGAAAATAATATAAACTTGGGCTGAGAAACTGACTCATATTTGTGGTTGTGACTCACATGACTCAATGAAACAAAAGGAACAAACCTAAATCATATATACAACGCAAGGATCAAAGAAAGCATAATGGAACAAAACTTGATATACACATGTGCCGGTGTTGCCGTTCTTCAAATTTTTGACAAATAAGTGAAATGGTTTCCTTGCGAACCACAAGTACATAACATGACATGCATGAGTTGACCAATCTTGAGAAATAGCCACATCACAAAGTATAATTTGTCAATACCTCCAATATTGACGTATCTCGATTTTTGGGGTACTCGACCATCAAAATTTTGTTAGGAACGCCAACCAATCCCTCCGTCAAGTCACATGCACATAGTATGACTTGTGTGCATAGGCCAAGTACCCAAAAAGAAACATGGAATGGGTCCCGGATTGCCAAAGTATACATTTCTTCTCAAACTGCCATCACAGTGCCGTGTGGCACTCTAACGGTGTCGTGCGGTACACATACTGTGTTGTGCGGCATTCTTCTAGCAGTGTCAAAAATTTGCAACTCCTTGTCACTTCTTGGCCTTTCCTCTTGCTCTTATATCACTTGTTTGCACATCCTTGGGTCTTGAAGAGCCATTGTAAGGCATTCCTTGAGCATCTTCACAAATTTGGCATGACTTTTCACGATCCTTATGTGGCACATTTTTTGAGACGGTTGTTCTTCGCATGTTCTCCATAAACACTACTTGTTTTGCAGCTTCTTTGCCTTTCCAAAGCAAGAACTGGTTATTCATCAGTTGGGTTTTGAAAGTGCTCCTATAGGTAGGCTTCTCACTCAACTTTCCTTTTTTCAGTTTTTCTCTCATTCTCATTTTACCTCAACTCTCGACTCAAGGCTTTCTAAGGCTCATTACTTATTTTCTCTCTTTCACACAGCTGTGGTTATGTGACAAGGCTTGATCTTGTTGGACCAATTGCATTTATCATCAACTTGGTGCTTGAGACATGCCAAACTTTGACTTTGCCACATTCGGAGCTTACCGAAACACTTGGAGAGAGTGTGTGACCATTCCAAGAGATCCATATCCCGGCGTTCTTCTTTCGGCACGTTGCAAGAGATAATCGACAAGAGATATTGAAACAAGAGTAGATCGAAAACAAAAGGGGACTCTAGACTCAATCTTACTGTGCCCGAAATAAGTTGTGGACCCATGACATGACTCATATGGACCAGTGCTTTGCTGTTGTTGTTTGTTTTGAAAATTTTCATGCTCAGCCATGTAATCGAAAAAGTTTGTTCAAATAAAACTTGAATTTTGAGAATTTTCCACTTTGATTCTTACCGGCTCTGTTTGTGAAATCTAAATGCGCATAATGACTTGGAATCAACTCAAAAGATCGTGACCGAACCTCAAGGTGAGGCTGCCTATGTATCCCTTGTAAAAAGGAATCAGGTCATGACGTAGTTCGGGACTACAAATTTGGGTTAGTGTTCACTCAGGTATTTACACTCTCCTTTTGCACTTTGAATTTTGACTAGTACTGCCCTTTCAGGTTTTCGGTCTAGCGAGCTCTGATTTATTTGCCTTATCTTTTCCCTAGGCCGCCCTTTCGGGTTTTCAACCTAGCAGGCTTTTGCTTTAATTTTTTCCTGGAACTGCCTGCCCTTGCGGTTTTCAGTCCAACGAGCTTCTCTCAGGGGTAATATCTCTTGAGTTGATCCAAGTTTATGAAAGTAGAAAATTCATTGCCGTCAAGATCAATGAGCTGTGCTATGCCTCCGGATAGGATCTTCTTGATAAAGTACGGCCCGACCCATTTTGGTCGGAATTTACCGCGCGGATCGAAAACTGGAGCCCGAATCTCTTTCAAAACCATGTCTCCTTCTTGCAAATCTCTAGACTTCACCTTCTTGTTAAAGGCACGGGCTATTCGGTGCTGATATCCCTGAACGTGATACAAGGCCTTAAGCCGTCTTTTATTGAACAACATAAGAACTCTTCAAATCTCACGTTTTGCCATTCTGCTTCACTGATCCCTGATTCTGCCATGACTCACAAAGATGGAACTTCTAGCTCGATGGGGAGAACAGTCTCCATGCCATAAACCAAAGAATAGGGTGTTGCTCATGTTGGAGTACGAATGGATGTCCGGTATCCCCACAATGCCAATGGCAGTTGTTCGTGCCAATTCCGTGCAGACACAATGATTTTTTCCAGTATGGGCTTGATGGTTTTGTTGGCCGCTTCTACAGCCCCATTGGTCTGTGGTCAGTAAACAGTTGATTTATGAACCTGGACTCCGAACTCTTCAAGAACTTCAGCAGCTCTTCCTTTGAAATGAACCCCGTTATCTGACACAAAAGCTTGAGGGACCCCATATAGATAGATAATGTTCTGCTTAATAAAGTGAGCGACCTGGACTGCTGTGAGGGTCGTGTATGAGGCATGTAAGGACCCGTGTTTTTAAATAATTTTTCCGGAAATAAAGTTGGAGAAATGTGAGGAATTATTTGAAATGTTTAAATGTTGGATTAATTAGTGAGTTGGGACCTTATTGCATTACACAAGCCGCTATAGGGACTTGGGGTGTAATTTATTTGGATTATATATGTGTGTGTGGTGTATGAGAAGAGAGAGACATAGCCCCCTCCCCTCCTCATTAGACGACCCACTCTCTCTCTCTCTCTCTCTCTCTCTCTCTCTCTCTCTCTACCTCTTCCATCTTCTTTAACCTCACTCCAAATTTCACTCAAAAACCTCAAATTCCTTCGAGATCCACGCCCAAACTAGTCTCCTACGTGTATCTGGAAGCTTGGGTCGTGTTTATTTCGCTCCGGAAGGTGGTATTTTCGGCTGGAGCTCTATGAAGAAAAGCTAGGGTTTGTTGGATTTTGAGGGTTTTGCTCAAAACCCTTTGAGGTAGGGGAATTTCTAACTCTTCTAAGTGTTAATGTAGTGTTTGTGTGTGTATAGACTCTTGATTGATAAACTTTCCTTTGCCTTGTTAGTTTCTTTGAGAAAAATCACTTTCTTGTCAAGTTGGAGTTGGAAACATGCTTTAGTCTTGCTCTCATGTGATCATCTTCTCAAATTGGTTGTTACACTATCCTAATCATGGCTTGGTTCAATGATCTTACTTGTGTTTGGAAGAAACTCACTTTGAACCTCATTTTCTAGTCAGTCACCTTGTTTGGGTAAATGCTTGATTCATGTTGGTCATTAATTCCTTACTTAAATTGGGTGTTTTTTTTTTGGGGTAAATAAGCTTGAAATAAAAAAGGGCTAATCGAATTTATAGCCTACAAGGGGCATACCCCAGGAGGACAAAATAAAAAGAAAAAAAGGAAAATAAAATAAAATGAAAAGAGAACCTACGCCAACTGGCTACAAGTATCTAAGAGTAATTAATCTGAATGTTTCCTAGCCTTCTAAATAGATGATTAAGAAACATACAACAAAGTGATTAAATTTGAGCAGCATTTCGATTGTTTTTTGACAAAACCAGAAATTCAACAACTGTCCTGGGCATGTAATATCAAGAGTGTAGCATTCAACTCAGGGATTAACATCAAGATAGCAACATCAAAATGGGTGTCCTAGTGCAAACCCCCAAAATCTCCTTTTATTGCAAATTTTCGTGTACAACTTGTGTATTGATACACCAGAAATAGTGTATCAATACACTTGCTCTCTGGATTCTGTAGTTTGTGTATCAATACATCAGAAAAAGTGTATCAATACACTTGCTGTCTGGAATTTCGTAACCTGGGTATTTATACACCCGAAATGGTGTATCAATACACTTATCCACTGTTCTTTAATAATTTGTTCTCTTGTTCTTTAAACTTTCGGTAAGTCTAGAATCCTCCTTTAAAGTTAGAAACTTGTGATCGCTCTTAGATAAACTTGTCCTATACTTGGTAGATGAACTTTATGTTGTTTCGTTGTTTGTTCGAAAAGTTTTTAGGACACAATGGTCAAAAGCACTTGTGGGACGCGTACAGACACATGAAATCTATAAAAGAGAGTCGTGGGTGTTAGTTATGCGATGACACATGCGTGAATTGAGATGAATGATTAATTAAGACAATGAGACATATGGACACCATAATGATACTAATGAGCATGAAATGAAATTTGCAATGTGGTAATGATGACACGGGGCCCGATAGGGTATGCTCGGAGTGACACGGGGCCTTTATGGTTTGCCCGAAGTGACACGCCTTTATGGTTTACCCGGAGTGACAAGGGGCCTATATGACATGCCCGGAGTATAACCTAAAGTTCTAAAGGAATGAGATGTGTATGCTAAATGTTTATGAGACGTATGGTGTGTCGGATATTTATCGGGTATGATGGATGATAGAAAAGGTAATCTACTGACAAGGGGCCGGAGTGACAAGGGGCCTTTATGGCATGCCCGGAGTATAATATAATGCTTCAAAGGAATGAGAGGTATATAGTAAACGTATAGGACATATATGGCGTGTCGATGACGTGCCGGGTATGAGTTGGCTACGAGAGATGATAGTATATGGAAGCCAGTAACTCATGAGTTGATTTTCAATCCTTTAACCAATAAATTTTCTTGAAACTTGTTGCGTGATTTGTGCCTTCTTTGTCTATCACTCACTTACATTTCATTGCATTTAGAATTGGTAGACTTTTCTCTACTGGGCTAGTGAGCTCACCCTAATAATTTCAGGTACTCAGCACGGATCATAATATGGATTGCTTGGAGTGTATGCATGCATCTCTTTTGAAAGCTTAACGGAGGAGTTACTATATCTTTTTGAAACTTATATTCTGAAAAGATGATTTGTAATTCAATTGAGTTTTCATCATTGACTTGGGTTGTAATAACAATGGTAATTCATGTATTTACTTTGGGCATGGGAATCTCGTGAATTATCTTGTGTATGACTTTGACCTTGTGAATTAAGCTTGGATTTTGACCAAGACTTTGGATCTCATTGACTTTCCACGTGGATTTATATTACTTTTAAAATTCGAGGGCGTTACATGGCAGCTTCAACCCATTTGGTGAAGTAGTCAATGGCGACCAAAATGAACTCGTGTCCATTCGACGTGGCCGGTGTGATTCTGCCGATGACGTCAATGCCCCAGACAGAGAAAGGCCGAGGTGAAGTCATGGAATGCAATTCTAATGGTGAGACATGCATGAGATTGGCGTGAATTTGGCACTTGTGACATCGTCTCACATACTCAATACATTCGGTCTCCATGGTCGACCAGTAGTAACCTTGCCTCAAAATCTTCTTAGCGAGCATCGTTCCATTCATATGAGGGTCGCTGACTCCCTTATGAATTTCTTCCATGATCCGGGTGGCTTCTTCTCCGTGCACACGTAGCTTGTGCATTCCACAGTGCGATCTCCGGTATAGCTTTCTTCCACAAATGATGTACTGAGACGCAAATCTTCGAAGAGCAACTTGATCCTTCTTATCAGCCCTAGCCGGATACTCGCCTCTTTCAATGAAGTTCCAAATGTCGTGGTACCATGGTAAGCCGTGGTCTGGCTCATCAATGGCCACGACATATTTGTAAATAGGCTTGTCTCGTTGTTCGATCATAATTGGCCTGAGTCTGACTTCGTTTGGGATTTCAACCATGGATGCTAACGTTGCGAGGGCATCGGCAAACCGATTTTTCAACCTTGGCACATGCGTGAAGGTGACCATCTGAAATCGCGGGATTAAGTCATCCAAGTCTTGATGGTAGGGCTTCAACTTGTCTTCCCTGACTTTGCAATCACCGTTGGCTTGCGATACCACCAAGTTTGAATCCCCGACCACTTCTAGTCTTTTGACCCCAATTTCCAAGGCAGCTTCCATTCCCATGATGCAGGCTTCATATTCAGACTGGTTGTTGGTGACTTCGAAGTTTAGCTTGAAAGCAAGAGGGATATTCGATCCTTCTAAGGAAATTAGCAATACTCTGATTGGCTGCCCCATTAAAGTACAGCATCCAGACATCATTGGTTGCTGTCATCACGCTTTCATCTGGAAATTCGAATTCCACATCTTTTGGGCCTTCCACGGGATGGTCAGCCAGAAATTCTGCAACGGCTCTTCCTTTCACTGACTTCCGGGTGACATATTTGATATCGAATTCTGCTAGCAAAAGCAACCAACATGCCAACTTACCTGTAAGTGCGGGTTTCTCAAACAAATATTTGAGAGGGTCCATTCGAGAAATTAGCATTACAGAATAAGCCAGCATATGATGCCTCAATTTATTGGAAGCCCAGACTAGAGCCCAACAAGTCTTTTCCAAGGAAGTGTACCGTTCCTCACATCCGACCATCTTTTTGCTTATGTAGTAGACTACTTTCTCAGCTCCGCCTTCTCCTTTTTGCGCCAGCATGCATCTTATTGTTGATGGAGTGACTGATAGATACAGAATCAGAGGTTGCTCTGGTATAGGTGGCATCAGTACCGGAGGATTCTGCAAGTATTTCTTGATAGTCTCAAAAGCCTTCTGGCACCTGTCGTCCCACTTGAATGACACACCTTTCTTAAGTAAATGAAACATCGGCTCACAAGTTGAGGTCAACTTAGCGATGAATATGCTGATGAACTGAACCTTGCCGAGGAAACTTCGCACTTCCTTTTCTGTTCGAGGTGGTTCCATTTCAAGGACGGCCTTGATTTTTTATGGATTCACTTCAATTCCCTGCGCCGTGATCATGAAACCCAACATCTTTTCGGCTGTAACTTCTAATGTGCATTTCTCGGGATTGAGACGCAATCTATACTTGCGAATCCTTTCGAAGAATTCCCTGAGAGCGTGCAAGTGCCCTTCTCTTTCTTTGGACTTGACGATCATGTCATCCACATATACTTCGACTTCTTTGTGGATCATGTCATGTAGCAATGTTGTAGCTGCCCTCTGGTAGGTAGATTCGACGTTCTTCAACCCAAACGACATAACCCTATAACAGTAGGTGCCCCACTCTGTGGTGAATGTAGTCTTCTTTTGGTCCTTAGGGGCCATGAGAATCTGATTGTAGCCTGAAAAGCCATCCATGAAAGAAAGCAACGCATGCCCTGCAGTGTTGTCTACCAGTACATCTATATGCGGCAATGGAAAATCATCTTTAGGATTGGCTTTGTTCAAATCCCTGAAATCTATGCAAATTCTTATCTTCCCATTCTTTTTAGGAACATGCACAATATTTACAACCCATTAAGGGTACTCAGTTACAATTAAGAACCCGACGTCTATCTGCCTATGAACTTCCTTCTTGATTTCCAGTACCCAATCAGGCCTCATTTTTCTCGATTTCTATTTAACAGGCTTTGCGTCAGGATAAAGAGGAATTCGACGATCCACAATTTTAGGATCAATTCCGGGCATGTCCGCGCAAAAACATCTTGGAATTCTTTCAAAAGATCTTAGTGAGCTTTAAATTCCTCCGGAGACAGCCCGAAACTGACTTGAACCATTCGTGGATCATTCTCATCCTTCAAATTTATTGAAATAACTTCTTCTTTTATAGGCTGAGCATGCCTTTCATTCTCTCGTTCGATTAGAGACCGAAGTTCTTTTGGAATTTCTTCCTCAAACCCAATCTCCTCATCGTCAGGGTCAACACAATTTATTTCGGACACAACAAGATAAGCAAAGTCGATTTCATTCATTGCAAAAGAAGGGGCCCCAGGGGCATGATACATGAGAGTGGACTCGAATTGAAAAGAGAAATGATGACGCAGAGGACTAACAGACACATGCTTTGACTCAGAAGTGGATTCAGATTCAGTGCTAAACTCAGACTCAATGCTAGTCTTCGACTCAGACTCAAATTCAGTGCTAGTGTAAATAACTTTAGGTACAAAAGTGCAGTTTTTATAAATTCCATTGGCATCCGCAATAAGCGAGGTAACATCTTGAGGGGCTTTCTGGCCTAGCATCATCAGCTCCATGTCTCCAGGATTTGCACTTCCTTTGTCGTTACCCAAATAATCCTGGAGGCCAACCTTGTTCAGCTTCTCATGCACCTTTTCAAGCAACATCTGAGTGTAGTCTTCATCTTGGGAAATTGCTTCAAAATTCCACTTGTTGCCGAAGTGGTGTATAATGAGGTGTTTCTAGAATACAGCCTCATCAATCTTGTTCGCATCTGTACTAACATCTTTGGCGACAGACTCAATAGGGTAATGACTAGGAAGTGCAAACACCTCCGTTGGCTCTAACCCATAATTGATGCTTTCATGAGGTTTTTCAGATATGAAAGTGGTATTTTCAAAATCATCATTATCAGCATCAATTATAAGTGGGGCCATATCTCCAGCAGGCTCCCAATCAATCATCATCGCAGCAGGCCAATCCTCGACCATACCTATTGGACTTTCCTCCCCAAACAACGATATCAGATTCCTTGAGTCAAAAACCTCAATCCAGTCAGACTTGCATTGCTTGACTAGTTCTTCTAGCTTTTCTTATTCATCATCACTATCCCACGTGTCATTGGCAAAGATCTTGAACCATGGCAGCTTGGCTTTTGTCTTCATGTCCCAGAATGGTTCCGACTCTCCCTGATAAATAACTTCTTTCCCTCCGACAAAACGAAGGGGGCCTTTCTTCGACTGAGTGCGAGCTCGAGCTTTCCATCCACTACCAAACTCATCTTTGCTGTGCTGATAACGAAGGCCGAAACGGTGGTTATTCACTGGGAAATCGGGGAATTCAGCTATCCTTTGATTGTTACGGCCCAATCCCAAACCAGGCATGTAAGCCATTTTCCTCATCATTTCAATGATCGTAGAGCTTATTGAAAAATCTTCATCCATCTTGATAGTAAGAACTGCTCCAGCGGTATCAAAAGAGAATCCTCCGAGAGCGACATCCTCTTCTCCATGTGCAATCTCAAGCACAGGGGCGTTATCAGGAACATGAGGGCTGTACGGGGATAAAATTCACGTAAAGTCTTGATTACGTGCTTCTTCGCCGGAACCCTTGATCTGCAAGACAAACAAGGGTTAGAGCATCTTTACCTCTCGTCGGCAAAGGCCCTCCGATGCTTTAGTACAAGGATTACTAATTAAGCAAAGAACACAATGTGTAAATTGGGTGTTATAGCGTACCTCTCTTCTGGGGTGTAATGCTATATTTATAGGTAGAGACCTCTCATGAATTTGGGCATTTCGTGCCCTTGGTTTCCTTTTTGCATTAGGAAACCTTTCCTAATAAGACTCTCCCAATTAGGTGTAACGATGCCATTATGTTTCCAAATACTGCAAGATCTCGTCTTGCAGTAGATATCCATTCCATATAGGATTCGTTCCATATGCAATATATTCCTGTTTGCACGAGGATTACTCATATCAATCCCTTAATTCACGGGATTGCCCCTATCCCATAGGGACGCCTTATAATCTTATGGAATGTCTCACCGCCCTATATAAAGCAGTGTCGTGCTTCCACATAGCTTGGTATAACTCGTACATAGCTCAGCCCATCTACACCGAGCTGGCTCCGGACTGAACCATGTATTCCAGAATACTGTTAAGCTATACTCGTAGCTTGACTAGCTCGGTTATGTCTTGAGACATCCCCTTGTGGTCACGGCCGTGCTAGTACACCTTTACTTGGTGCCTAGTACGTTATCTTGACCCTATTCATGGTCAACTTAGCTTGGCATGGGATCAAGTATACAGCAGTGCCGAGCTTACTACCCCTTCGTGGTGGTCATTCTAACACGTGACTTGCCTTTTCTGAGGGTAATTGGATTTTACCCACTCCAAGGGTGAATCCCGGATTCTCTGTAAATAGTCAGTGTCCCTGTGGCCAAACCAAGTTGAACTTTCTGATGCAGAGAAGACGGAACAACCATAATATCAGGGTGATGAAGCCACGGCCTGCCCAACAGCAGGTTGAAAGATGAAGGAATGTCGAGCACATGGAACTCAACATTAGACTTGAAATTCTCCACTCATATCTCCAGTTGAACAACTCCAATTACGTCCATACGCGTGTTGTCATAGGCACGTACTCCGAGGTTCGATGGTTGGAAATCCTTGGTTTTGAACCCCAAACATTAGGCAGTGCGCAGTGGACAGACATTTAAAGCGGATCCGTTATCTAGAAGAACAACAGGGACCCATTTCCCCATACACTTCATGGTGATATGCAAGGGCTTGTTGTGATGGCTCCTTCTGGTGCAGATCTTTCTTAGTGAAAGTTACAACATGTTTTGTGTGGTTTGGTGAGAGTAATGCTACCAATGTTTCAGGGGGAGTGTCAGGCGGCACCTCCATATTTGACAAAGTCTTAATCAGCTTCTGACGGTGTTCCCTGGATGAGGAAAGTAGCCCCCAAATGAATACTGATACTAGAGTTCTTTCAAGTTGCTTCCGAATGGGATCATCTATCACCGGGGGACCTCTTCGTGGTGGTTGAGCAACAATTTCTGGTGTTTAAGTGACAACTTTTGGGTTGCTTGGAATCGAATTGTCTTGGACGGGATCATCCCAAGTGAATGCCTCAGCCTGAGCATGGCTGGAGGGATTGCCCCTCTGCAGGTTAGCAGGTTGATAAATCCACCCGCTTTTTGTTACTCGGTTGACTGACTTTTCCCATGGTTGTGGTTCGTCATCCCAAAAGTCTAAAAATTCATTGAACTTGCGTTTCCCGGCCTTGATGGCTTCCAACTTCTGTTCCGTACCAAAATCCTTGGACCAGAAATCTGCGAGGCTATCTTTGGCTTTTCGTTTTTCGATTTTGACAGCTTCCATCTTCTTTCCCAGATTTTTCACTGCTTGGTCATGCCAGAATGAATCATCTAACATGGCTTTGTTGGCTGTCCACACTTCATCACTATCAACCCGAATGTCGACCACCACTCCTTTGTTCCAAAAGGCATCCATGGAATTGGTTATTAGAACTGCAGCATCAAGCTGAGGAGGAAATGGTATAGACGACCGGTATAGGGATTCCCCGATGATGTAGGCTTGAGGGAACCAATCATGATCACCAAAAACAGTTTCTATGGTACAATGTTCATTTTCTTCGGGGAGTGAAGGTGGTATCAGATTATTTGAGGAATCATGGCCGGGAATCCAACGATAAACTTTGCCAAGCGTCCGATTCCATATATCTCCAGGTACGATAGTGTTGGGCTTTTTTAGAGGGAGTGGGATAGTTCCATCTTCAATGAGATCTTGGATTTTGTGCTTGAGATGGAGACAATTATTGGTGTGATGACCGGGCATTTAGCAGAAGGCGTTTGGGTTATGGTTTGGAGGAGGCACTTTGGGTAGCTCTTGAGGTTCGAGCGGCTTGATGGCTTCTCTTTCAAGGAGTTTTTTTTTTTGTAGACTGTGGTTAAGGGAAAGGGGAATTGGTAAAAACTTCTCATTGGTCTGGTGGCTAGGTTGTTATTTGGTTGACAGACTCGATTTTAGTTGGCTTGGAATTTGAGGAGCTGGTCTGAGCTTGGTTGTACTAGTTGGTTCCGAATAGGGTATTGTTGTTGCCAGAGTAAACTCTTTTGGACCTGGTGGATTCTCCTTTCTCAAATATGCCAGTTTTGAGTGCATCTTCGATAGCAAGGCCGGCTTCATAGAAAGTCTTGAAGTCGGCGGTGGTTTGAAAGACCACCAAGTGCTTTGCAAAGTCTGGCACTAACTTCTTTGTGATGATCCTCATCTGTTCCTTTTCTGAGGGTCGGTCTATCATCTGGGATGCCTTTCCTCTCCACCTTTTGATGAAGTCAGCAAAAGACTCATTTGCCCCCATTTTCGTTGAGTCTAATTCCCGAATGGTCATTTCAACCTGAATGTTGTAATTATATTGGGCCATGAAGGCTGCCCCAATATCTTCCCAACTTCCTTTCTTTGAAATGTCTAGGTTCAGAAACCATCGCAGTGCTGGTCCTGTCAGAGTCTGCTGAAACATCTGAGCCATAGCATTCTTCTCGATATTATACATGGACAGAGTGCCCACATATGTTTGCAACCTTCGGATCTCCACTATAACGCCCCGATTTTCGGAAGCATTATTTAAAATACTTTTAAAAGATTTATTCAAAAGAGTTCCATTGATTAAGCAGCAGAAATAACATAGGTGCCATAATACGATTACAAACATAAACATAGTACTTTGTTGGGAAATTAGATTACATGATCCAACACAAAAATAGGCGACCTTAGGGTTCTAGAGGTTTAGGTTGAGATCTTGATCCCAATTCTCCTCCTGCACCTGCTCGGTAGCAAATTCCTCCATTCCGTAGTAGGGTTCTTCTTACATTTTCTTCTAAGTTCTCACCTAGAGAACAACCTCCCAAGTAACCACAAAGGACTATGACCAATCTGTGATTAAACTCCCCCCTTGCTTGCCCTGACTGGGAGCTCGGACGGAAGGCATAAGTTATTTACATTCTCAAACCGTCAACCGCCTCAAAAGGATGAATTTCCCAGGGACTGACTGTACCACTGGGCTACGAGTGACAACTATCAACTCCTGTAGGTATATAGCCGTGACTCAGTCTATAATACATCCACCCTTTTAACGCCTCAGAATTCAAATGAAGTAATCACAGATTGTCATATCCTATGGTTTCGAAATCATAGCAAACTCCCAAACAATCCTCCGAAACAATCACTTGGTGGAACTGCCATTAAAAAACAATCTCGGGGTAACTCCCCATCAATCAATTCCAATTCACTTTTCCATTAACCTCATCGTCTATGTGATATCCGCGTACGATCACCCAACCCGGGAACCTAGTTGTCCATTCTTGCATTCAACAATTTTCACAAATTTCATAATTTCAACGTTTTCGTAATTGAAATACAAATTGACAAACTAAGAACACATCAATTGAAATACAAATTGACAAACTAAGAACACAACAATTGATGTATGCAATAAAATAACACGTACTGTAATCATGCTTAGCAAGTTCTAACATAATTAGGAAATTCCGAAATACTAACTCCCATTATACTAATAGTAATGTATTCCCTTAAAATACTATTTTACTAGCTTATATATTTATATATAAAAAAAAAATAATAATAATTTTGGAATTTCAACCAATAGTAGTTACCATTAAAAATATAATTATTTATTGGTCACTCATATTTATTAATTAGAAACTACACAGTGTGTTTATAAAAAAATATAAATAACTAAATAAATTTGTTAACTTTAAACTTGTATTAAGACAATGGATTGAATAATAGACTTTATTAACCTAGGGCTTTAATTGTAACAAAAAAAAAATGATTGGTTTTAATTATTTTGGGCCGAAACGAAATCTTAAATAAACTAGCGGGCTAATTAGATATAGGATATAGAATAGTTAGGCATAGGATATAGAATAGTTAGGCCAAAACATAACACATATTAACTAGAAGGGTTAAAGTGTAATTTTTATAAAAGGAATAAAATTCCCACATGGGGTCACTGTCTTGGCCGACCAACATGAAAAAAAAAAAAAACCCACTTTGGCCGATCAAAACAAAGCCAGTGTTTGGCCGATCAAAACGAAGGCCACTGTTTGTGGCCGTGCGACGCTAGATTTCTATTTTTTTTTCTTTCTATTCCGTAACACAAAAATTAATACCCGCATGCTTAAAATACTTAGGAGAAGGTAGGAAAAGTTAATCTACCTCGCTTCCGGCCGAAAAGCTAGGAATACAGTTATGGATGTTCCTGGTTTGCGGAGAAGACGACGAAGATGGGGAACTACCAGTTGGGTTTGGCTTGATTTGAGAGTGTTTTTATGATCTTCGGGAGTAGGTTGATGTTGGTATAACTCGAATTTGGAAAGGATGGCGAGTTCAGGTGAAACCCAATTGCTCTCTCTCTAAAACTCCATGGTTATGGAGCTTGAAACTTTATCTTTCTCTCTGGAAATTCAGGGGAGAGGGAGGACGAAAAATGGGGATGAGGAAGGAGTGTAGGAGGGTGCATATATTAGGGGGAGTGGAAGGAAGTGGAGTGTTCGGTGGGTGAAACCCATGTGGGGCCGGAGTGAATAGTTGATGGGGCAATGGGACGGGAGTGGCAAGGGTGGGTAGAGGTCTGATGTTAGCAAGTTTAGGGGTGGAGTGTAGCAAGGGTAGTGGTGGGTGGTGGAGTTTACAGTGGAAGGAGAGAGAATGGGAGTTGGTGTATATATATAAGTATGGGTGTATAGGTGAAAGTGTACCTATGTATATGTATATACCTACGTATGTATATATAGACTGTGTACCCCACATTCCTCTCTGGGATAACCAGTATTGGTGCGCTAGTCAGCCTCCTTTTGAGTTCTTGGAATGATTTTTCACAAGCCTCATTCCACTCAAATTTGACTCCTTTCTGGGTTAGCCGTGTCATCGGTTTTCCCAGCGTGGAGAAATCTGGGATGAATCTTCTATAGTACCCTGCCAGTCCCAAGAAGCTTCTGATCTCAAAGACTGTCGTCGACCGCTTCCAATCCATCACGGCTTCCACTTTGCTATTGTCCACTGAGATTCCTTTATCTGATACCACGTGTCCTAGGAATTTCACCTCCTTCAGCCAGAACTCGCATTTGCTGGCTTTAGCATAAAGCTGGTTGTCGCGGAGTGTCTGCAGTACAATTCTCAAATGTTGCTCATGCTCTTGCTCGCTGGGAGAGTACACCAAGATATCGTCGATGAATACTACAACGAATCTATCGAGGTATGGCGTGAAAATCTTCTTCATAAGGCACATGAATACGGCTGGAGCGTTAGTTAAACCAAAAGGCATCACTACAAACTCTAGTGGCCGTACCGAGTCTGAAAGGCAGTCATTGGAATATCGCTATCCCTAATGCGTAGTTGATGGTATCCGGATCGGAGGTCGATCTTAGAAAAACAGGTCGCTCCCCTCAATTGATCAAATAAGACGTCGATCCTAGGCAGCGGATAACGATTCTTGATAGTCGCACGATTGAGTTGACGGTAGTCGATACACAACCGTAGGGTTCCTTCTTTCTTTTTGACAAACAAAGCGGGCGCTCCCCATGGTGAAGTGCTTGGTCGGATGAATCCCTTGTCCAGTAGTTCTTCCAGTTGAATCTTCAGTTCCTTAAGTTCGGCCGGTGCCAACCGATAGGGCGCCATAGAGATCGGTGCAGTTCTAGGTTGCAATTCGATCGTGAAGTCCAACTCCCGTTGTGGTGGCAGTCCGGGCAGCTCCTCAGGAAATACGTCCTCATACTCGCACACGATGTGTGGTAATCCCAACTCAATTCGGTCCGTCTTTTCTAGCGTCAAGCTCGCTAACCAACCAGACTGCTGATTATGCCATTTGGATCGTCTTGTCGTCATAGCAGGGGCGTCTTGTCCATCCCCCTTAAATTTGAAGCACGTCCCATCCTTCGAGTAAGCCGTCACCATCTTTCGATGGCAGTCTATGACAACTCTGTGCGTAGACAGCCAATCCATTCCCAAAATTACGTCAAACTCGGCCATATCGATGACTCGCAGATCACAAGTCAATCTTAGTCCAGAGACTTCTAATTCGCACGCCCTACAGACTAGTCCTACAGAGATTTTTCCCCCTAACGGCGAGGTGACATGCATTGCTGATCCTAGGGGTTCTGTTTCTAGTCCAAGGGACTTCATGCATGTAGTTGATATAAATGAGTGCGATGCTCCAGAATCAAACAGTGTTTGTACACAAGTATTGAACAGTATGAGTGTACCTCTGATCACTGTCGGGTTTTTCTCCTCGTCACCCTGCAGAGCAAAGATCCTACCTCCCTGATTCTGATTCGCACCCTGATTCCCCTGGTTCTGGTACGGGCGGTTCTGCTGATGATTCCAATTTGTCCTTTGCTGATTCTGTTTTCCTTGGTTCTGATTCTGATTCTGGTGTGGGTTTTGATTCCCATAACCTATCTGTTTAGGCTGCTGATAACCCCCATAATTGTTGTTCCTTTCTTTCGGCGGTTTGGGGCAGTTGCTCCTGTAATGACCTAGCTCTTGGCAATTGAAGCAGCGAACTGGTTCCTTGTTGTGGTTTTGTGCTTGGTTCTGGCCTTGTCTTTGGTCTGAGCTTCCCCATAGTTGGTTCTATTGCTGGGGGCGTGAGTTGTTCTGGTAATAGGGCTTTGCAACATAGCCCCTGTTGTTGTTGTTCTGATTGTTGTTGGTTCGAATTGGTCCTCCAGCATTGGAACCTCCAACTTTCCCCTTCCCTTTTCCATCTTAAGACTCTCTCCCAATCAGCAACGCGCACTTCAGCACTTACGCGTAGGTATGAAAGCCATGGGACATCACTAGCCCCCTTATCGTCGTGGGGTCTAGTCCCCATTCGAACCTCCTGGCCTTAGCCTCGTCTGTCTTCACAAGGTCTCCTGCATGTCGGGCCAGTTCCTCGAAGCGTGTCGCGTACTGCGTCACGGTGCGGTTTCCCTGTTTGAGTTTCAAGAACTCCTGAAGCATGTCCTGCTTAACTGGGGCCGGGAAGTACTTCTCGTTGAAGGTGTCCTCGAAATTTCTCCACGTCATCGTCTCTACGTTCTGGGTGGTCTTGAGTGATCCCATCAATGATCCGCCTCTCCTTGCAGCTGGAAGGAGGCTAGTGTTATGCGGTCAGGCGCATCATGCACATTTAAAACCTCTAGCAGCTTAGTGATCTGTTTCAGCCATGCCTCAGCGGCGGCCGGATCTGGCTCTCCATAGAACATTGGAGGTCGGCGTTTGCAGAAGGTGTCGAGCATCTGGCTCCTGTTCATCTGATGGCGTAGGGGAATTCGTCGGTTAGTTTGCGGGACCAGATTGGCGGCGGTAGCTGCTATTTCCTGAAGCAACTGGGGTAAGGTCTGGCACTCCGTTGCCGGTACTGTTAGTTTGGTCATTGGCGTGGCCACTGGTTTGGCTGTTGTTAATATTTCTTGCATTCTGGGCCCCTCCGTTATTGGTGTTCGTTTGGGTGCTGTTCCTTAACTCAACCATCTACAAGGTTCGAATGTTAAAAGGGGGTTTTAGTTTTTATGCAATAGCTAAGGTACAAATCAAAATAAAATACTAAGAACTCGCAATAAGATAACTAGAAATATGATCTCATAAATATAACAAGTACTGGGTCAGAGGTACATCAACATGTCAGAAAGTACAACTAATATAACCTAACTAGCCACTAAGACTACAAAAAGACCAACATGTCAGCTACTACCTATTACGGATCAAGTACAACACATACATTACCAAAGTACTGAGCTACTGTCATCTCGCATGTGCTCACAAAACAACCTCTACCCTAACCATCCTACTAGCGGCTACTGGTAAAACAAGTGTGGGAAGTCCCTCCGTAGCATATTCTCCGGCTCCAAGGTAACCTCCTCGACTCCCATGCACCTCCAAGTGGTGCGCCAGTACCTGCCCACTGGGTGGAAGTCGTCGTCCCACCTCGGTGCGTCCACGTGTATAGCCACCTCCTGGTAAAACTGAGCGTTGTTGAAGTCGCTGCCCATCGGGATGATGCGGAGCTCGGCGGTGTGACATCTGGCTGAATTTGAAACTGTCCGACACAAAGTGAGCGAAAGTAGGCGGTACTGCTGCTGAATAGTAACCTTGTACACTTCCTGTGAGCAGCGTCACTGGTCCCAAGTAGAATGGCCCACCCCGCTGCTTCCAAGCACGAGGGTAAAGATTGGGCACTTGAAAGTAAACCCACGCGTTCGCTGGATAGAACGGGTGGTGTTCGTGCCAAGAAGGCCATGCCGGTCCGTCGTAGTGCACAACTGCTGGTGGTGGCGATGGCGGCGGAGATCCGTCCTCTACCTCGCTCTCTGGGTCCTCCTCAACTACTGGTGGCGGCGGCGGAAGTGGAACAAAAGGCTTTGGATGCATCGCGTTCCACGCGTTCTCCACATCCCAGTCTACCGGGGCATCCACTGGGTCAATCGGAAAGTGATCGGCCTCCTCGTCGCTCAAGTACCCATCCGAATCCACCTCTGGTGGCACGTCCATTGCTGCATCGTCGTCATCACTGTTGTCGATGCCATGGTCAACCTCGTCGTCCTCGGGATCCTCGGTGTCATAATCCTCCATTGGATCTTCCTCGTTGTTTTTTGGCGCAGCCGGGTTTTCCAAATTGTACTCCGGCTCATCCAGATCCTCTAAGTCATACTCCGGTGCTGGTTGTGGGTTGGTCAATTGGGCTTGCAACTCATCATATATAATAGGGTACATGCCGGGAAAGTACAGGTCAGTTGCCATGTTGAAACCGGGTCCCATCAACTCCATATGCTCGTTGATCCTCCTAATCTCCTCAGCTCTAGCAGCAGCATGGTTGGCAGACATCTACAAAATAGAGTTAACTAGGCTTAGTATACGCGCATAACATTACTTATAATTAACGGTAATGAATTAACTACCCTGGTTATACTCTCAGTTTCGGATGCCTGTTTTCCTCCATGACAGCTGTCAACTTTGAAACAAGCCCATTTTCTCCACAGATCATATTTTTTAGCGATTCTTGTTTAAGAAGCTAGATAAATGTCTTATCTTTCAAACCCAACCGGTCCCGTCTGATTTGATGAAGTTTTGATTGAGTTATGGTCGTTTTAAGAGGGCTGGTCCGTTCTAGACCGGTAGTCACGTTTTCTATTAAAACTCATGCTGTGGGTGGTCTTGATTAGGTCCCACCAGTGATCAGCTTCTCCTTGCATCTGGTATGATGCTAAAGCGATGCGGTCTTCAGCTTTTATGATGTTGAGTACATCTAACAGCTTGTTGGTTTGCTTGAACCATGTCTCTGCAGCAATCGGGTCTGGTTCTCCGCAGAAGACCGAAGGGCGTCGCTTGCAGAATGTGTCTATAAGTTGGCTCCGGTTCATTGGACCTCCGGGTGGGCGTTGAGCTTCTTGTTGCTGGGGCATGGCAGCAGCCATTGCTTGAAAGAATTGAGCGAAGTCAGCCATCCTAGGGGATCCGTTGCCATTAGATTGGGCATTGATGTCGACGTTATGCTCGTTTTGGGTTCCGTTGTCATTGTTAGCATTTGGGTCGGTATCGTTCCTTGTCTCCGCCATCTACAATATTTAAGTCTATGTCAGAAAGGGGTTTCCTAACTATCGGTTCACCAAAACAGAATCATGAGCAAGAGAGTTGGAATCACAAGAATAAGGTTTTGACTTCAGGTGTAGTGACAAGTAATGGTTTTGAAAGGGTGTTAGTAGAGTAGCAATAGTGAGATCCTACTGTCACATATCTACACAAGAGGTACTACATGAGTATGGTATATAATACTACAAATAACCTAGTTTCTTAGTCAAACATGTAGGGCCTACGTTTTCTCACAGTACGTTCGCACATAGCTTTACCCTACCCGGCCTATCTCAGACAAAAACTAAACGCAATACTCAAAGTACTAAGCGGTTTCTACTTCGACCTCTATTTCTTCTCCTTCCTCGTCAAGCTCTATCTTCTCGTCTTCAAACTCGATCTCTTTTTCTCAATTGATCTGATGCCCAATAACAACATGAGCAGTTCTTCTTTCACTTTCTTCGTCTTCAGGGAGGAGTTAACATTGGCCGCACATCTCTTCAAAGTATGAGTCTTGAGAGTAAATACGTGTCCACGTGTCTGACTTGTCAACAGGTGAAAGTAGAGCACCAGAAGCCAGGGGGTTCCCTTCAGCCTTTACCAATTCCCGGGTGGAAGTGGGAGCACATAACGATGGATTTTGTCACCGGATTGCTTAGATCGCCACAATCTCACAACGCCATCTGGGTGATTGTTGACCGATTGACCAAGTCAGCTCACTTCTTACCAGTTCGTATGAAGGATACGATGGAATCCTACAGTCGACTCTACATCAACGAGATCATCAGACTTCACGGAGTGCCAGTAACGATTGTGTCTGACAGACCCCCTCGCTTCACTTCGGTCTTCTGGCAGAGCCTACAGAAAGCTTTAGGAACGAATGTGCACTTGAGTACGGCTTTTCATCCTCAAACAGATGGACAGTCGGAAAGGACCATTCAGACCTTAGAGGATATGCTCAGAGCGTGTGCTCTAGATTTCAAGGGAAATTGGGAGTGACACCTGCCACTTGTGGAATTCGCCTACAACAACAGTTATCAAACGAGCATTGAAATGGCGCCATATGAGGCATTGTACGGGAGGCCGTGTCGATCACCTGTCTGCTGGACGGACGGGGGAGAATCTAGCTTACTCGGTCCAGATTTAGTCAGGGAAACGACAGAGAAGGTCAAGATCATTCGTCAGAGACTTCAGACTGCTCAGAGCCGACAGAAGAGCTACGCTGACAGGAGGACAAGACCACTGTCCTTCAATATGGGAGATCATGTGTTCTCCCCCGTCAAACCTCGGCGAGGGATCATCATATTTGGGATGGGGATGGCAATGGGGCGGATCGGTTCGGGTTTTGGCTGATCCGCACCCAAACCCAAAGGGTTTCGGTTCGGTTCGGGTTCGGTTCGGAAAAGGGAGAGGATGAACCATAACCTAACCATTCGGGGTTCGGGTAATTTCGGGTAACCGATTTTGTGAAGGAAAAAATAGCTACCCATTTGGGTAACCGAATTGTACCCATCCCGCCCCGCCCCAAACCGTACTAAAACATGAATAAATTGAGTTTAGGATATTTTATTATCTCAAAAAAATTGAAAAAAATAACAAAAGGAGGCTAGAAATATCAGTCAAGAGACTCAAGACTATAATATATAAAATATTAGTCGAGAGAGTCTCAAAATGTACAGAATGTGAGACCAAAACCTAACCTGTGAATATCTTGCATATATATACAAGAGGTAAAGTGTAATTTTAAAATATACCTAAGGGGTTTATGTAATATGTATATATAAAATAAGGGTATATATATAGCCAAGGGTACATACACAATTACTATAAATTTTAGGGGTAAATATGTAATTTCATATTTCGGTTCGTTTCGGGTCACGGTTCGGTTATGACCTCAAACCATACCCGAACCATACCCATTCGGTTCGGCCATATCCCATACCATACCCATACCCACGGGGAATATTTCGGTTATGGTTCGGGTAAAAATAGCGGTTTCGGTTCGGGTACCCATCGGTTCGGTCGCGATTGCCATCCCGAATTTGGGAAGAAAGGGAAATTATCGCCACGCTACATCGGACCGTTTGAGATATTGGAGAGAATTGGCGAAGTGGCCTACCGGTTAGCATTACCACCAAAAATCGCTAAGGTCCACAATGTGTTCCATGTCTCATGCTGCGTAAGTATATGGCACATCCTACTCATATACTCAACTGGGAAGAAGTCACATTGGATGAGGACACAACATTCGAGGAGCAACCCGTAGAGATCCAAGATCACGGGGAGAAGAGCATAAGGGGCAGGACTATCAAACTGGTCAGAGTTTTGTGGAGACATCGAGGGATTGAGGAGTCAACGTGGGAACGCGAGGACACGATTCGAGCCAATTATCCACACCTCTTTCCATCGGAAGGTACAAATTTCGGGGACGAAATTTTGTTAAGGGGGATAGGTTGTAATAATCCGAATTTTAATTATAAAATTAGGATTATTTATTTTTGTTAATGCAGATAATTAGAATAATATATATATACATATATATATATATATATATATATATATATATATATATATATATATATATATATATATTCTTAATTATGCTTTAGACCTAAATTCCTTATCCTCGTTGGAACCCCTAATTACCTAATTAAGTCCTATTTTTTTTTATGCTTATATATATATATACATACGTAGCTATATACACATATATAGGTACACTTTTACCTATACACCCATAGTATACACACCAACTCCCATCCTCTCTCCTTCCACCGTACACTCCACCACCCACCACTACCCTTGCTACACTCCACCCCTAAACCTGCTAACATCAGACCTCTAACCACCCTTGTCACTCCCGTCCCATTTCCCCATCAACTATTCACTCCCCAACATGGGTTTCACCCACCGAACACTCCACTTCCCTCCACTCCCCCTAATATATGTACCCTCCTACGTACGCTCCTTCCTCACCCCCATTTTTTTGTCCTCCCTCTCTCCTGAATTTCCAGAGAGAAAGATAAAGTTTCAAGCTCCATAACCATGGAGTTTTAGAGAGAGAGCAATTGGGTTTCACCCGAACTCGCCACCCCTTCCAAATTCGAGTTTTATAGACATCAACCTATTCCCAATGTTCATAAATACACTCTCAAATCAAGCCAAACCCAACTGAAAGTCCACTGTCTTCGTCGTGTTCTCGTGTTCTCAGCAAACAAGAAAAATCCATAACTGTATTCCTAGCTTTTCGGCCGGAATCGAGGTAGATTAACTTTTCCTACCTTCTCCTAAGTATACTAAGCATGTGCGTATTAATTTTTGTATTAATTTTTGTGTTACGGAGTAAATTTTTGTATTAATTTTTGTGTTACGGAGTAGAAAAAATAAATAAATAGAAATCTAGCGTTGCACGACCAAAAACCGTGCCCTTCCGTTCGGCCAAACAATGGCCTTCGTTTTGTTTTTGATCGGCCAAACAGTGGCCTTGTTTTGATCGGCCAAAGTGGCTTTTTCTTCTTTTTTTATATATATTTTTTCTTTTCCCATGTTGGTCGGCCAAGACAATGACCCACCAGGAAATTTCATTACTTTTATAAAAATTACACTTTAACCCTTTTAGTTAGTATGTGTTATATTTTGACCTAGGTACTTTATATACCATATTTAATTTAGCCCGCTAGTTTATTAAAGATTACGTTTCGGCCCAAAATAATTAAAACAAGGTTTTGATTGGTTACAATTAAGGCCCTAGGTTAATAAAGTCTAATATTCAATCCATTATCTTAATACAAGTTTAAGATTAACAAATTTATTTATTTAGTTATTTATATATATATATATACACACACACCAAGCTTCCAATCCAAACTCCCGCATTCTGTTAAGTTACGGACCTCCACCTTCCCAATTTTTTTTTGAAAATCCGAACCGTTAGAATAGCGTTTTTGTGAAAAACTGCTCCGATCAAGCCCTTCCGGGTATTTTTTTTTGCCAAATCTTCGCGTTGGACCTTGAAAACACCTTTTAAACACATCTAACGGTTCGGATCGTCGAAATTTGGTCCAGAAAGTGAAGTCCGGACGGTAGGTCCGTATTTAGTGGTTTGGATAGGAAGGGGACTCTCTCTCTCTCTCTCTCTCTCTATATATATATATATATACAATAGTGATCTACTAAGGACTCCCTCAAAGAGGGAGTTTGCGGACTTCTAACGTAAGCCATTGGATCTAATCCAACGGCCAGAAAAGGAAAGCAAAACGCGCGGGTCAATAAGGTCCTGAACCGACCAACAAATTTTTGAACCGGTCCGGTTCACTCGTTAAACCCCTTTCCCCTTAACCTTTTTCATTTCAAAACCATTCCTCATATTTTTTACAGAGAGAGAAAGAGAGAGAGAGAGAGAGAGAGAGAGACGACAGATTCTTCGCGGTATCAGTCGATCGTGTTCTTCTTCTCCTCCAAATCGTCTGTCGTCGCTCTCTCTCTCTCTCTGTAAAAAATCTGAGGAATGGTTTTGAAATGAAAAAGGTGAAGGGGAAAGGGGTTTAACGAGTGAACCAGACTAGTTCAAAAATTTGTGGGTCGGTTCAGGGCCTTATTGACCCGCGCGTTTTGTTTCCTTTCCTGGCCATTGGATTAGATCCAACGGCTTACGTTAGAAGTCCGCGAACTCCCTCTTTGAGGGAGTCCTTAGTAGATCACTATTGTATATATATAGAAGGCGGTTCAAGTCCGGGATCCGGACTTCCGGACCTCCATGATCCGAACATTTTTTTGACGATCCGAGCCGTCCAATGTGTTCAGAAGGTGTTTTCAAGGGTCCCCGCGAGAAATCTTCAAAACAAAATACCCGGGAAGGGCTTGATCCAAGCAGCTTTTCGCAAAACTGTAAATATACAGTTTTTGCGAAAAACTGCTTGGATCAAGCCCTTCCCGGTATTTTTTTTTGAAGATTTCGCGCGTGGACCTTGGAAAACACCTTTTGAACACATTGGATGGCTCGGATTTTGCCAAAACAATTTGCAACACAAAAAAATACCCATTTTGTTCCAGTCAGGGATCCCTGACTGGAACCGTGGGGTATATATATATATTTTTATAAACACACTGTGTAGTTTCTAATTAATAAATGTGAGTGACTAAAAAAAAATAATAATTATATTTCAATGGTAACTACTATTGGTTGAAATTCCAAAATTATTATTATTATTATTTCTTTATATATATAAGCTAGTAAAATAGTAGATCTAAATGAATAGATTACTATTAGTAAAATAGAAGTTAGTATGTCGGAATTTCTTAATTATGTTAGAACTTGCTAAGCATGATTACAGTACGTGTTATTTTATTGCATATATCAATTGTTGTGTTCTTAGTTTGTCAATTTTGTATTTCAATTACGAAAACGTTGCAATTATGAAATTTGTGAAAATTGTTGAATGCTAGAATGGACAACTAGGTTCCCGGGTTGGGTGATCGTACGCGGATATCACATAGACGATGAGGTTAATGGAAAAGTGAATTGGAATTGATTGATGGGGAGTTACCCCGAGATTGTTTTTGAATGGCAGTTCCGCCAAGTGATTGTTTCGGAGGATTGTTTGGCCCTAGGATATGACAATCTGTGATTATTTCATTTGAATTCTGAGGTGTTCAAAGGGTGGATGTATTATAGACCGAGTCACGGCTATATACCTACAAGAGTTGACAGTTGTCACTCGTAGCCCAGTGGTCAAGTCTGTCCCTGGGAAATTCATCCTTGTGAGGCGGTTGGCGGTTGGAGTAAGCAAATAACTTATGCCTTCCGTCCGAGTTCCTCCCAGTCAGGGCAAGCAAGGGGGGAGTTTAATCACGGATTGGTCATAGTCCTTAGTGGTTACTTGAGAGGTTGTTCTCTAGGTGAGAACTTAGAAGAAAATGTAAATTAAAGGCTAGTTAAACAAATCATTTACGTGTTGTTCAATTTTTGCTCTTCCTTTTGAATATATATGAATTGTGGTTAATTGTAATGTAAGGGTTGGTGGGTAAGATTTAGCTATTGATTGATTATTCGCTCATGGTGTTGTTATGGCCCTGACATATGACGCCAGGCATTGTAGGTGCGGAAGAAGAACCCTACTACGGAATGGAGGAATTTGCTACCGAGCAGGTGCATGAGGAGAATTGGGATCAAGATCTCAACCTAAACCTCTAGAACCCTAAAGTCGCTTATTTTTGTGTTGGATCATGTAATCTAATTTCCCAACAAAGTACTATGTTTATGTTTGTAATCGTATTAAGACACTTATGTTATTTCTGCTGCTTAATCAATGTAACTCTTTTGAATAAATCTTTTAAAAGTATTTTAAATAATGCTTCCGAAAATCGGGGCGTTACAACTTGGTTTTATGCTGCTGCTGCTACACACACACACACACACACACACACACATATATATATACACATACATACGTAGGTATATACATATACATAGGTACACTTTCACCTATACACCCATACTTATATATATACACCAACTCCCTTTCTCTCTCCTTCCACCGTACACTCCACCACCCACCACTACCCTTGCTACACTCCACCCCTAAACCTGCTAACATCAGACCTCTACCCACCCTTGTCACTCCCGTCTCATTGCCCTATCAACTATTCACTCCCCACATGGGTTTCACCCACCGAACACTCCACTTCCTTCCACTCCCCCTAATATATGCACCCTCCTATGCTCCTTCCTCACCCCCATTTTTCGTCCTCCCTCTCCCCTGAATTTCCATAGAGAAAGATAAAGTTTCAAGCTCCATAACCATGCAGTTTTAGAGAGAGAGAGCAATTGGGTTTCACCCGAACTCGCCATCCTTTCCAAATTCGAGTAATACCAACATCAACCTATTCCCGAAGATCATAAAAACACTCTCAAATCAAGCCAAACCCAACTGGTAGTTCCCCGTCTTCGTCGTCTTCTCCGCAAACCAGGAACATCCATAACTGTATTCCTAGCTTTTCGGCCGGAAGCGAGGTAGATTAACTTTTCCTACCTTCTCCTAAGTATATTAAGCATGTGGGTATTAATTTTTGTGTTACGGAATAGAAAGAAAAAAAAAAAGAAATCTAGCGCCGCACGGCCACAAACAGTGGCCTTCGTTTTGATCGGCCAAACAGTGGCTTTGTTTTGATCGGCCAAAGTGGTTTTTTTCTTTTTCTTTTATATATATATATATATATTTTTTTTTCTTCTTTTCCCATGTTGGTCGGTCAAGACAGTGACCCCATGTGGGAATTTTATTCCTTTTATAAAAATTACACTTTAACCCTTCTAGTTAATATGTGTTATGTTTTGGCCTAACTATTCTATATCCTATATCTATTTAGCCCGCTAGTTTATTTAAGATTTCGTTTCGGCCCAAAATAATTAAAACAAGTCATTTTTTTTTGTTACAATTAAAGCCCTAGGTTAATAAAGTCTATTATTCAATCCATTGTCTTAATACAAGTTTAAAGTTAACAAATTTATTTAGTTATTTATATTTTTTTTTATAAACACACTGTGTACTTTCTAATTAATAAATGTGAGTGACTAATAAATAATTATATTTTGAATGGTAACTACTATTGGTTGAAATTCCAAAATTATTATATTATTTTATTTTTTTCTTTATATATATAAGCTAGTAAAATAGTATTTTAAGGGAATACATTACTATTAGTATAATGGGAGTTAGTATTTCGGAATTTCTTAATTATGTTAGAACTTGCTAAGCATGATTACAGTACGTGTTATTTTATTGCATACATCAATTGTTGTGTTCTTAGTTTGTCAATTTGTATTTCAATTGCTGTGTTCTTAGTTTGTCAATTTGTATTTCAATTACGAAAACGTTGAAATTATGAAATTTGTGAAAATTGTTGAATGCTAGAATGGACAACTAGGTTCCCGGGTTGGGTGATCGTACGCGGATATCACATAGACGATGAGGTTAATGGAAAAGTGAATTGGAACTGATTGATGGGGACTTACCCCGAGATTGTTTTTGAATGGCAGTCCCGCCAAGTGATTGTTTTGGAGGATTGTTTGGCCCTAGGATATGACAATCTGTGATTATTTCATTTGAATTCTGAGGTGTTAAAAGGGTGGATGTATTATAGGCCGAGTCACGGCTATATACCTACAGGAGTACACAGTTGTCACTTGTAGCCCAGTGGTACAGTCAGTCCCTGGGAAATTCATCCTTGTGAGGCGGTTGACGGTTGGAGTAAGTAAATAACTTATGCCTTCCGTCCGAGCTCCCAGTCAGGGCAAGCAAGAGGGGAGTTTAATCACGGATTGGTCATAGTCCTTTGTGGTTACTTGGGAGGTTGTTCTCTAGGTGAGAACTTAGAAGAAAATGTAAGTTAAAGGCTAGATAAACAAATCATTTACGCGTTGTTCAATTTTTGCGCTTCCTTTTGAATATATATGAATTGTGGTTCATTGTAATGTAAAGGTTGGTGGGTAAGAGTTGGCTATTGAGTGATTATTCGCTCATGGTGTTGTTATGGCCCTAGCATATTACGCCAGACATTGTAGGTGCGGAAGAAGAACCCTACTACGGAACGGAGGAATTTTCTACCCAGCAGGTGCAAGAGGAGAATTGGGATCAAGATCTCAACCTAAACCTCTAGAACCCTAAGGTCGCCTATTTTTGTGTTGGTTCATGTAATCTAATTTCCCAACAAAGTACTATGTTTATGTTTGTAATCGTATTAAGGCACTTATGTTATTTCTGCTGCTTAATCAATGGAACTCTTTTGAATAAATCTTTTAAAAGTATTTGAACTTCCGAAAATCGAGGCGTTACAAGTGGTATCAGAGCGGGTCCCAACCGGAAGTATAATTTTTACATCGCTCGGGGTGAGATCCGAGTTAGTAAGTTTAGGGACCTTGGGCTAGATTTTTTTGTGAGTTACCTGGAAGCTTAGTTGATAGTATTTGAGGTTATTAGGACAATGATGTTGCTAGTTATATCTTGGTTGGACAATACCACCACCATTCTTGTTATTTTATTATTCTTTTTCTCTCCATAGTCCATGCTTCTTTACATGGGCTGGACTTGTCCAAAATCCTAACCAAACTTTGCTTTCTCCTATTTTCTTCAGCAACCAAGAGCGTAAATCTCTATCACCTACTACCGTCCATTCTTGTCCATCCTTTGTGTCCTGTAATCATTCATCACCTGCCTCCTATTCATTTTGTTCCAGCAAATTCACCTATCATTCTCCTCTTGTTCATCTTCTGTTGTTACATATTTTTCTCCCTTTTTCGATACATATTTTTATCAGAGTGTGTAGCGTAAACGTGGATTTATTATTTTGTTTTAAAAAAAAAAGTTTTATTTTACAAATTTCGAGGACGAAATTTTTGTAAGTTGGGTAGATTGTAATAACCTGTATTTTCTTAAAATGAGTTTTGAGATAAATTTTGCAAATGTAATATTCTCTAATTAGATTTTCGTTAAATTTTTTTTTATTTTGACTACACTCCTAAATTTCGAGGACGAAATTATTTTAAGGGGGATAGATTGTAATACCCCATATTTTTTTTATTTGAAATTATTTTGGTTATTGTGACATCGTTTTGTTTTTAAAAAATTAGATATTTTGGATAGTAAAATTTTGGAACGAAATTATTTTAAGGGGGATAGATTGTAATATCCCGTATATATATATACATAAACTGTCGACATGTCTTTTCTTTTTCTTTAACTTTTCCTTTTCTTTTGTATTATTTGTTGCTCCCTAGGTATTAAATTCGGATGAGAGGGCAGTGGTGTGCCATGGCTGCTTATTGAAGAGGAGAAAATGATGTGATGCATGCATGAAAGGGTGTGGCAGACATAAAAATTATGAGGGAGAGATCCGGACGGGAGGAAGAAACGTGTACACTTGGGTTTGGTAGTAAAGTTGGCAGGTGAGTAGTGATGGTAGAGTTAATATTTGGCAGAGAGCATTGAAAGGAATTTCGCATATATATATACACCGGTGATCCTGTCAAGGATCCCGGATTTCCCGGATTGAAGCCTTTTTCGGTGTTTTGATGCTTTTAAAAATTGTTTTTGGGAAATCCGAGTCGTCCAATGTGTTCAAAAGGTGTTTTCCAAGGTCCACGCGGGAAATCTTCAAAAAAAAATACCGGGAAGGGCTTGATCCAAGTAGTTTTTCGCAAAAACTGTAAATATAAAGTTTTTGCGAAAACTGCTGATCAAGCCCTTCCCAAAGTATTTGTTTTTGAAGATTTCCCGCGTGGAACCCTTGAAAACACCTTTTGAACACATTGACGGCTCGGATCGTCAAAAATATCGGGAAGGTGGAGTCCCGGATCCGGGACTCCCCGGACTAGATCACTCTCTCTCTCTCTCTCTCTCTCTCTCTCTCTCTCTCTCTCACTATATATATATATATAGGTAAAACTTCTAGTCCACACCTCCCGTTAATAAGAAAAAAATGGTTTTTTTGTGTTGCAAATTATTTTTGGAAAATGAGAGTCAATGTGTTCAAAAAGGTGTTTTCAAGGGTCCACGTGGGAAATCTTCAAAAAAATACGAGAAGGGCTTGATCCAATCAATTTTCGCAAAAACTGTATATATATATTTTTTGCGAAAACTGCTTGGATCAAGCCCTTCCCGATATTTTTTTTTGAAGATTTTCCACGAGGGACCCTTGAAAACACCTTCTGAACACATTGGACGGTTCGGATCGTCAAAAAAAATTTTTGGATCATGGAGGTCCGGAAACGGGAGGTCCGGACTAGAAGCCCTCCCTATATATATATATATATATATATATATATATATGGGTATGCGTCTGTGAGTTATGGACAGAGGAGAAAATTTGAGTCTTGAGAGAGAGTTTGGATGGTGTTCTTTTAGCCACAGTAGTTTACGTGAGTTTTAGTTTGTGATATCCTTCGATTATGTAGTGAGACGATCTAAAGATTTTAGGAGGTTATGGAATCATTATATCAGGCGGCCGTGATCTTTTGAGGTAACCCGGGGAGTATACGATATGCTTCCCATTTCCGGAATTTCTTTATTTCTATCATTTCGTACTCCTTTTGAATATCTCGTATCCTTGTTCGATTATGTGGAATTTTGTTGAAAGTGGAATATTTTTGTGATTGAAAATGATATTTTTGGCTGGAGTGAACTGTTTGGTATGATGATCGAGTGGACCTTGCCAATATCTTGGCCGATCCAGGAAAGCCAGGTAGGCTAGGTAAAGCGGGTGAGGGAGGTCACTGATCATGTACCGAGGAGGACCGGGTATGAGGTCCATTATGATTTGTTAAATCGGATTGATAATTGTTGTTTATTGATTCCACTTAAGTGCAAACATTGTTATTCTGTTGTATCGTATACTTACCGGTGATTTTTATCTTTCAGGTGTGTAGCCGGGGTTAAAGAGGCTGATTTAGAGGATTTGATGATTAATTATTTGGGCGAGAGAATTTATAGAGGAGCATTTATTCGGAGGCTTTTGTATTATTTGAGAGTTGTAATTATGTATTGCAAGAAAATAGGGCCTGGAAGTGTATAGAAATACAGTGTATTTATGGAGATTTATTGCAAAAATCTGGGTCGTTACATCCACTTCCATCAAACTTTTCCCAGACTATTGATTTGAACCCATCCGGGAGCTTGGCGTCAAGGAATAGGCATAACTTATCCATATCAACGCCTGTGACAACTACTTTTTCTTGCTCCTAAACAGATTCTTCAAGCTTGGCGATCTTAGCCATCATGGCTTCTAAGTCCGGATTATCTTGCGGAGGAGGTGGTGGTTGCTCCCCTGGACCCTGTGGCGGTCTGTTTCGAGTAGTCAGTTCTTGCATCAAGAGCAGTAACTGAGCCATCTGACTCTCATTGTGCTCTCGCTGTTCTTCCATGGCCATTCTGAGGGCCTCAACTTCATTCTTGTTTGTTGTCTCGTGAGCTTTCGACATATCTGATGGACCTGCTGAATCTGACTGTGCTATTTTTGACTCAGTTCGAACTAATCGCTGTTTGAGAGTTCTAGTCCAACTAGGTACAGTATTCTTCTTGCTCTTACCAATGATTAAAACTGATGGTAGAAACAGAATTGACTTAGTGACTGGTGCAAAAATGTTATGTGCATGCTTTTTGAAAAAATATTTATGTACAAATGAAATAATGATGCATGATGCATGATGCAATATCTGTTAAAGAAACCACAATCTTAGAAAGGATTGCCCCAATTTTCAGTGCTTTGTTGAATATATTCGAATCCCCATTTTATTTGAAAGATCATTGCAAAGGCCGAACCTTTTAGGGGTTGCCTACGTATCCTCATTTCGGAGGAATCAGGCCGTGACATAGTTTGGGACTACAATTTGGCTCTTTTCCTCTAACAAAAAGAAAGTTTAACATAACAGAAGTACAAACTGACTCAACTGGCATAAAGGGAAAAGTACAAACTGACTCGATAGACTGACTCGAGTTACAAAAGATGGACTTGAAAGTCCCAAAAAGGCCCATCAGGCTAGACTTGCTGACAACTGGTTTGCTGCTGATTTTTCATTTGCTGGGAGAGCATTCCGGAGTAGACTGACTTGGTTCATTTGGCTTCTCTTCCTTGCTTGGCTCTGACTGCTTTGGTGGATTCTTTAGAGCATACATTTCCTTGAGTTGTTGAGGAGGCAGGCCATCATTCTGAAGGAGACAGTTCTAATAGTAGGCTTCACAGTCACATACATCCCAGTACTTGTATCCAATCACTGGGTCTTGAAAATAGTAGACTGGTTTTCCATCCGGCTGGAAATACTTGATTGGTGGCATAACTTCCAAATCTTCTTCCTCAATTTCTTGTTCCACCATGACAGTGATTTTGTCAGGGATGTCTTTGGGTTCATCATCTTCGGGAAAGTGGAATTCTCAACCTTGACCGTTCACAAAGCTCTCAGGATCATGCCATTGGAGTGTTAACCCTGGTTGATCAGACATGGCTAGCTGGTGAATGAGTTCTTCAAGCTTGTCTTTATCTGAAGTCTCATTCCTGATTTCTTCTTGCCCCACTTCTTCAAGTATCCACACTGGTGCACCGTGATGGATGGTAAAGGTGGACTTGAGTTTCTTGCTTCCGGAGCGATCACACATTTTCAGTTACAGACTCTAATAAAAGAAATAAAACATTCTAATTATTTGGAGGAAAAGGGCCAATTGCATCATTTATTTTGAAAAAGGGGATTTTGTATATTCAACATAGCACCTGATTATAGGGATGATCCTTCTTATTACTGTAGAAGGGGAGGTGATAACCTAGGGTGAAAACTGCCATGTACATGCATGCGGTACAAGTAAACAAAACAATAAACAGTTAACAGGTACCAGGATATATTACGTAATCCTAACCTGTGGGTTCCTGTCCTAGGTTGGAAGGTTCTAGGTTTACTATATATAAAGGCCAGTTTTGGTTTAGGGGGTCCTCTAGACTAGAGCCAATATTTGCCTCCCAGTGCCAAGTGTACTGCATGGCAAAGGTCAAGCGACAGGTTGACTCATCACGGTCTAGGGTTGTTGAGCATCCGGGGATGTCCTAACACCAGCAAGCTGGGTGGGGTAACCAAGACGCAGCAGCGGGATTTATCCAACATCGATGCACGTGCAATACAAAAGTTCAGCAATAAAATTATTTTCAAAAATCCCACAAATATTTTTCAAGCTTGGCTATCCAAATTAATCTATACTTTGATATCTTTACACAAACAAAGTCAGGATGGCCGAGCGAGGCCCTGTTAGTCCACCATTCCTTCCTTCGATAGCGCGAAGCATTTTCGTTTTGACAAGCTCTTGGGAAGTTCATAAGTATAAAAAGACCAAATTAGAGATTAATTTGAGAATCCCCAGCGGAGTCACCATTTTGTGGAAGTCACCACTGGATGAAAAACTTGTAAAATTGTTTTGAAAATAGAGTCGCCACCCGGGTTTTTATCTTGGAAAATGGTTTAACACCTGAGAAACCGTTTTCAAAAATGATTTTGAAAATAATGTAACTCTCATAGTTAAAAAAGAATTTGAAAACCAAAGATCGTTTTGGATTCGGGAGCCAGGTTACGAACAGTGAAGGGTTTAAGGCACCCCGCTCGCCCGATTAAAAATCGGTCTTTACTAAAATTTGTGGGATTTTTAGAAAATATTTTAATGCAAAACTTTATTCAAATAAACAACTAATCATGCAAAATAAGCAATTAAAAGACAACAGATAATATAATTAATGAAATAACTGCAAATTATTTAAAGAAAAGCTATTTTCTCAAACTGTTTATAAAGGAAAATGATTTTAAATTTCGGATTTGAAAAAGAGTACCGCACAACACTCAAAGTGTACCGTGCGGCATAGAAGGTATGTCGTGCAGTACTGCCCATACAACCAACGGTCAAATTTTCAAAAGAATGCCGCGCATCACTCCAAGTGTACCGTGCTGTACATGAGGAGTGCCATGCGGCACTGTTTATTCTGCAAACAGTTTGAAAAATTAGTTTTTCAACAGGAAACAAAATGAGGGCATATACAGGGTATGAAACATGATTAAAACTAATTTCTTTGAACTGGAAAATGATAGTTTTTTATTAGAGAATGTTCCTCCTCTTTGGATTACTCCGTACAAAGCGATGTTTTCACCGTACAACGCAATCAGGAGGTCTTTGATCAAAAAGGTTTTTGCTATAACACATGTCTATCAAATGCGGAGACAATATAGAAGATCATCCCGCACTTGGTATCCCTCCCCTCAGGGTACCAAAGTTATAAACTTCGGCGAAACGGAATTGTACGTCCGGTTGAAACCTCATGGAATGAACCACCTTTTGGAGCCTTTGGTTACGGCTTCGGCCTCCTCCTTCCTCCAGACTCCATCCCGAAATAACAACAAAGATGATCGATTGCTGGAACTAAAGGAATTTGGAATGGTGAACTCACAGTTTTGAGCCGAGAACAGGGTATTTGGTTTTCTGATTGGGTTTTCTTTTGTGGGGCTTTGAGGGTTGTTTTCTGGTTGAAGGATGATAGTAGTAGGTAGTTTAGGATGTGAGTATGGTTGTAAACAGTTTTCAAGAGAGTTTAGCCATGATTTTTCTAATGCACTGTTTTTGGCAAACTGGTCGGGATTTTATAGCTGTGGAATAGGCTTGGCCTCCAAGTATCCTTGATGCCCACTCAATATAATCATAGCTATTGTATAGCCTTTAAGCCTTGCAAGAAATCATCATGAAGATTGAGGAACGATTGTCAACAATTTGAGCTGCTGGAATGCATGCAAAAATTGGATTGATGTATGACAGTGCCGCGCGACACTGAAACTGTACCGTGTGGTACTGAAACTGTGTCACGCGGTACTCTTCAACTGCCATTGTAAAACAAGAACACTGTGCGTGACTGAGGGAGTACCGTACGTGAGAGATGAGTGCCGTGCGGCGCTGTTGATCGTGTTGACTTGAAGAATTCATTCCGAGAGGCTTTTCGAACGTTTCTTTTCATCATCGGGGATTATAAACGTGTATGAGGGTTCAATTTTGGGGTGTCTACACTGCTGTACCAGCAACTTTCCATCAAAGAAATGATTGATGTCATGGATGTTCGCTTCACCACTACTCGTCGAGGAACCTATACACAGTATCTGGTTCATTGGAAGGGAAAAGCACATTGTGAAGATGCATGGGTTTCAGCTCAAGAGCTTAAGAAGCTTGATGAAAGGCTTTGGGGAGATTTAGTTGCAGATTCGAGGAAGACTTCTTTTTCAACGGAGGAGAATGATGCAAGAGCATTATCGGGAAGTGAAAGTCTATTTAGATTTATTTCGTTTTCTTGTGTTTCCAATGTCTTGTTATTTTGTGTTGACTGTCTTGGAAATGTTGCTTGCTTTGGAAAAGTTTAAAGCAATAAATATATAGGGAATAGTCTAAGAGTTATTTGGGTAGTCTAAGAGTCATCAATTGTAATCTCTATATATATCCATCTTAATGAAATCTGAAGTAGTTTTTTAGTCTAGAAATTATTTACAAGTTCTCTTCTTGCTTGTGAATAAGAAAGTCCTAACATCAAGCGTGTGGCTTGTCGCGTAAGTGTCATCCGCGATTAGCAACATCGAGTGACATCCGTTGCCCCCGGTGAGTGGCATCCCAGGACTATCGTCTCCTAGTTGGGACCTTTCAGTTTCAGCTATTCTAACAGGTGTTGGCCTGCATCATGTTGTTAATGTTGTTGTTGTTGTTGTTGTTGTTGTCGCTGTTGCTGTTGCTACTGTAGTTGTTGTTACTGTTGATGTTGTAACTGTAGCTGTTGTTTTTGCTGGTGTTGGTGTTATTGCTGCTGTAGTTGTTGTTGCTTTTGTGAATGTTGTTATTTTTTATGTTGTTGCTGCAGCTATTGGTGATTTTGTTGTTGCGGTTGTTGTTACTGATGTTGGTGTTGGTGTTGTTGGTGTTGCTATTGGAGCATCTACTGTTGTTGTTGTTGCTAATGGAGCAGCTACTGTTGTTGTTTCTGATGTTTTTTCTGCTGTTGCTACTTGTGATGTTGTTGCTACTTTTGTTGGTGCAGTTGTTGTTGCTATTTTTGTTGTAGGTGTTGCCGTTGATATTGTTGTTGTTGAAGTTGTTGTTGTTGCTACCGTAGTTGCTGTTGTTCATTTTGTTGTTGTTGCTGCTGTTGTTGTTACTACTATTAGTGTCGTGTTGTTGGTGTTGGTGTTGTTATTGTTGGTGTTGCTGTTGTTGTTACTGTGGGTGACGAAGGTGCTAGGCGGGATCCAGAAATGACCGGAACACGCCAAAACTCAATGATACTAGCCGGTATTGACGGTATCGGCCGAAAAGTTCCCAGTTAACCCCATCACAGTCTCCTCAACCATAACAGCCTCCAATTAGCCATCTCCAATGCCCCACATCTCCTCCTTCTCGTCGGCGCCCACTGTAACTGTCCCTTTAATATATATGTTTTCTATGAATGTGTTAATATGTTTAGCATCAATGTGTTGTAACCAATCTTTTGCCTTATTGAAGTGAAAACCCATCTGGACAAATGCCCTGGAGACGGTTATACTGTAACTCTCTGCTTAGGGTTTCGAGAAAGCTTGGGGTTAAGAGAAACACTTAGATGCCATATTCTGCATTTTTGCGTATTATTCTTAAAAACAAATATATGCGTAAAAGGAGATGTTTTTTTTTTTTTTGAAAGAGTTTTTATAATTTGACTATGGAATTTGGGATTTTATTTTGGAGACCGAGGATAGCGATACAATAGTTTGGTTTTCTAAATGGAGATATATATGTTAGGTAAGAGATGCTCCTATATAGTGCATTATCGGTCTTAAAATTTGCAAACTGCAAGGGATTGTAATTTTGTTTTTAGTTCAACAGATTTGGTTGCCCTCTCCAAGAAATTTTGTGACTCATTTTTCGATGAAGTTTAAATGGTTAGATGGATGATGTGTGGAGAGGGATTGATAAGCTTGGAGGCTTGGGCAATATTATACACAATCCAAGGGACTCACAGTGTAATTCTATTTTGTATTTCTGTTAGCATTCTGTTACACCAGTTTGTTGGTGGTTATTTTTCAGTTGTTAAGTAGTGGCAGGAGGGCAGGAAGGGGTGTGATTTGTGCTATTCTGTTTCTACTTTCTCTCTCTACATCTCTCCCGACCTCTCTCTTCTTCTTTCTCTTCTGTAATTCTGAATTGTAGACGATTAACCATTCTTGAATTCAAAGATTTCATTGTTTCAATTGAATTTCCACTTTACCAATCTGTGGGAATTGTTGAGAGTTTATCAGTGGTATCAGAGCCCACGGTTCTTGGCGGTGGGAACAATGGCAGAGAATACGAGATCACAGGAAAGGAAGCGTATGGGCGATGCGATTCGAAGAAACGCAGAAACCACAACTACATTCAGAAACTCTGGAGGAGATCAAGAACTCGATCGCAGGACTTACTCAATTGATTACGACTCTGAATTCAAAGTATGACGGTCTATCTGAGAAGGTACCTTCTTTTTCTTCTTCACCTACACACCAGTAACCCCCACTCTTGCAAAACCCTCACCTGAATTTTAGTCTTGGATTTATAAATGCGAAAAATTCTTTGAGTTGAATGCCATTGAAGAACCACAGAAGCTACGTTTGGCTTCTTTACATTTAGAAGACAAAGCTATGAACTGGTTTAGATGGTATGAGAAGTCCCATACCCTTCGCACTTGGCAAGAGTTTTCTAGGGTTTTGTTATTGCTATTTGGGGGTAATGCTTATGAGGATCCAGTGGGTCAACTCACTAAATTGAAGCAATGGAGTTCTGTTAAAACGTATCAAGAGAAGTTTGAGGAATTGGCCAACAAAACGACTGGTTTATCTGAAGATTTTTTCGTTAGTTGTTTTGTTAGTGGCCTCAAAGAGGAAATTTTGGCAGGGGTTAAGATGTTTGCCCCAAGGACCATTGCCCAGGCTATGTGGTTAGCACGATTACAAGAGGAAACCATAGAAGCCTTGGTCAAGAAAGACCTCTTCTAAGTTTTCCCCACACTTTGGGTCTTCTAATCCACACTTTGGAACTTCTGCCACAGCTGAAACCATCACCAAGAAACCTGACATGGGTACTGGAGTCAAGAAGATAACACAGAAAGAGTTTGAAGAGAAAAGGTCCAAGGGGTTATGTTTTGGATGTGACGAAAAATACTACAGGGGACATGTTTGCAAGAGGAAACAGTTGTTTATGATGGAGGTGGAAGAGGATGATGAGACTTTTGAAGAGGCACAACAGGACTTACCTGCAGATGAAACTCAAGAAGAATTCAAGATTTCAGTCCATGCATTGTCTGGGGTTCAGTCATACAGAACAATGAGACTACAAGGGCAGGTCAAGTGAAATGTGGTGGAAATCTTGATAGACTCTGGGAGTACCCACAACTTCCTTGATCCTGAGTTTGCTAAAAGGACAGGAACTAAGATCCACCCCACAAGTCCAATGACTGTCATAGTAGCAGATGGAACCAAGCTCACTGGTAAAGCAGTGGTGAAAGATTTCCATTGGGCTATGCATGGCACTGACTTTAGTTCTGCCTTGAGACTCCTTCCCTTGGGAGGATGTGACATGGTTTTAGGGGTGCAGTGGCTGTCTACATTGGGGCCAGTGTTATTGGATTTCCAGAATCTTCAAATGGAGTTTACAGTTGGCAGGAAGCATGTGCTAAAGGGAGGGCACACCCCTATGGTGCAATTAGTGGATGCAAAGCAGATGAGTCATTTGATCAAGAAAAGACCTCAAGGAGTGATGGCCCAAGTATACAGTTTACAAGCTATGACCACCAATGAGGTACACCCAGACCTCAATAAAGTATTGCAATCTTTTGATGATGTGTTTTGCACCACTCCTGGCTTACCACCAGTTAGGTCTCATGACCATCAAATACCCCTTAAAGCTGGAGCACAACCACCCAGTGTCAAGCCTTACAGATATCCGTACATCCAAAAGAATGAAATAGAAAAAATTGTTATGGAAATGCTGGAAAGTGGTGTGATTAGACCAAGGTTTTTCTGAAGGAGGTGGTAATGATAAGCTTGGAGGCTTGGGCAATATTATACACAATCCAAGGGACTCACAGTGTAATTCTGTTTGTATTTCCGTTAGCATTCTGTTACACCAGTTTGTTGGTGGTTATTTTTCAGTCGTTAAGTAGTGGCAGGAGGGCGGGAAGGGGTGTGATTTGTGCTATTCTGTTTCTACTTTCTCTCTCTACATCTCTCCCGACCTCTCTCTTCTTCTTTCTCTTCTGTAATTCAGAATTGTAGACGATTCACCATTCTTGAATACAAAGATTTCATTGTTTCAATTCAATTTCCACTTTACTAATCTGTGGGAATTGTTGAGAGTTTATCAGGGATTCAAGTACTTTCTTAACTTAAATTTGAATTTGAGCCAAGATTAATTGAGGAGAGGAGAGTCCGTACTTAATTCCAATTTGCATGAAACAAATGACATCGAATGTGAGGTGATGCTTTGTTTTTTTTTTTTTTGGTCATAGTTATTACTCTTTGATGTAAGCACTTTTGTATGTATATGGTGTTTTTGCAATTATGATGTATTGTTTATTCCTGAATATTGCAAATTAAAAATGATACTATTGTTGATGATTTTGTGAGAAGAAGCTGAATATTGCTGCTACTGATCTAGAGATATAGCTAATACTATCCAATGTATGCAATTTGTGTTTCGGTTGGCTTTAGTGGAGTTGTGAATTCAAATTTTCTCAATTGATGAAGGCTTAGGTATATGCTCAGTTATATATGGCTGGGTTATTTGGTGTTTGGAGTATGTCTTAGATGTTGCTGAATTAATGCAGATGCTGTTGATGCTAATATTGGAGGCCCAGGTGTATGCATAGCTTCTGTGTATGCTTAGGTAATTTGTAGATCCACTTTTGGAGTGCTCCTGATGAAGATCCACTCGATCTAACATCAAGTGTTTGTTGAGCAAAGCCCACTGGAGTGATTCCGCTCGATCTTTTGCTTGAGCAAAATGTAACAAGCCTATATATATCAATCAATTAGGTCAAAATGGTATCCCGCGTGTCAGTCATTTTGAGAGCTCAAATATTCATCACAAAACATCATGTGAGGCTAGGGTTTATCTATATCAAGTTTTTTGAAGGTCTATGGACTTATTTGCTGAAGATTCATCTTCGAGAGGTTTCTACATCGACAATCAGAATTTTGAATAAAGTCCTTTCATGGAGTTTGAAAGGCAATTCATTTAGAAGACTTGAGGATTCAAGATTTGAAGTAATTAACGTAGATTCGACAAGTAGGTCTTAGGATTATGGCGAGGATACACAATCATCGAGTAAGATTACTTGTATTCACACAATGTTTCTAGTACATGATTCGCTCCCATAGTTTTTACCATTTTCGGGTTTTCCATGTAATGCCTCGTGCGATTGCTTGCTTTAGTTTGCGTGATTGGATTTTCATTATTCAAAGAGAGTTTCATTCCTTGCATCGATTAATGAGTTTCAAAAAATGCAAGTGATACTGTGTTCTTGTTGCAAAGTGATGCAAATGAGTGGGAAGGGTGTTCTCACTGCAAAGTGATACAAATGAATGGAACATTGATGTGTTAAGTTTAAAGAAAAATGGTCAAGTGTGTTGGACGTTTGTGAATTCAAAATTACGATTTTGAGCCATGGTTATGGCAAGGGTTACCAAATGGGCCCTGTGTGATTAACGTTACCAGACGAGCCTAAATGTGAAAAGGTGTTAATAAGTGGTTAAGTTAGACGGAAGTTTCTGAAGGTTGAAATTCATAGATTTCATGTAAGTTAATGGCTAATTAATGTAATCAGACGACGTGTTGTATTTTTTACTGGATTCTTCTTATGATTTGTTATGTAAAGTAATGGTTAGAAAGGTACGTAGGAGTTCATCTCTTGAGTGTCATTCACTCCCAGTATTCATATACCTTGGCATTTCATGTCAGGTGTAGAAGAGCAATATCAATCCGGCAAGAACAACGTACCATATAGAGAATCAACCAAACTTTAGATTCCTTCTCAGTAGTTGCTCTTTTCCATTTTAGAAATTTAAGGTAATCTTGTTTAGAAACTTAATTTCTTTTGTCAAGTTGATGTAATCAAACTAAGTTTCCGCTGTTAAATTTGGAATCACGTGATGGTCAAAGTGTGGTGGTAGTTAATTTAGAAGGAAAGCTTCTGAAGGTTGAAATTAAGAGATTTCACGTAAGTTATTGGCTAATTGAAGTAATGAGATGAGGTGTTGTATTTTTTACTGGATTCTTCTTATGATGGTTGATTGAGTTGTTATGGAAAGTAGTGGTTAGAAGGAATGAAGGATAGGAGTTTATATGTTGAGTGTCATCATGGCATTCGTATACCTTGGTATCTTACGTCAGATGTAGTAGACCCATCGAGCAATATCAAGTCGATAAGGATATCGTTCCATACAGAGAATCAATCGACTTTTTTTTTTTGCACGGCAAAAAGAAATTTATTAATCTTTGAAAACGGATTACAAAGATTAAAGGGACCACGGAAAGAACCACGGACCCGAAAGGGAAATAACAATAGGTTGACAAGAGGACAACCAGAAGAGGAAGACTAGAACACAAGCCAAACTGCAATTACACTATAAGAGAATATCAATGACTGGACCAGCAACAGAAGTGAATAACAGCCAAGAGAATGAGCTTCAAAGATGAATAGCCCCAACCTGGAATGCAAATTGCCAAGATGCCATGCCAGCAGCTACCACTATCTTGAGAATAGATTGGAACAAACTCCTACAAGGACAGCCTCAAGCACACTTTAAGCTTCATGACAGAATGAGCAACATCAACCTTTGACAGTAAAGGCTCCGAACAACAGCAGTGACAGAAAAGGCTCCGAACAGCAGCAGTGACAAAAGCAAATCTTATCAGCGGCAAAACACGGCAGAAGTAGCCTCCAAAAATCATATGAAAGCAATAGACCAGAGAAAATGACGGCAAAAGAAACCTTCAAAGCTTCCCTAAAAGCCTTTGTGAACCATCAACTCACCCACAAGGCACACGAGATATTCCAAGAATCAAGGAACAACACTGACCAGCCTATGCAAAATTAACAACAAATTCACAAAACTCAAAAAAGCAATAACCACCCAAATTGCTGCAGCAAAACCCACCCCAAACACAGCTTCAAACACCAGAAGAGATTCACAAACTGACTCGAGAATCACAGAAAAAATGCAGCAAACAGATCCCATGGTCAAAGTGTCCATGAAGAACCACCTTGAGCTTGAAAGCACAACACACTGCCTAGAGATCACAGCTTGAGAACACCTTTTCAGAACACCTTTTAAAAAATGCAGCAAAAACCAAACCACCTTATGCTTGAGAACACCTTTTCAGAATATAGCTTGCGGAGGATCACAGCACCACATATGATGCTATCTATAGAGACAAACTTTCAGCATTTAGACCTTGATTGGTTAAGAGCTTCCATTTCCGCAATCTTGCTAATCACCTCATCTTCATCTCCATCATAGCTAATTCCCATGATTTTGTCGACTGCCCAGATGGCTTGTGCTTCATTTAATAGAATTTTATTTCTATTGCTTATACCCTCAGAGGAAATTGAAGCAGACAAAGCAGCAGAAGCCATTGCTGATCTTAATACCATGCATTTCTTGTTCTTCTTCCCCTTTCTTCCTGTATTTACCTTTGAAAAACCCAGAATTTCATTTATACTTTTTCTATTCCTTTTACCTTGAATTCCTTTTATTGCAGCATTGATGGGAATTTGGTTAACTTCTTCAAGATCTTTGATTGGTTCTTTCCCATTATTTCCATTGAGCTTGCAACAATCTTCCCAACTGTTACCCTCTTCTTTCTCCTCTTCATCAACGTAAGAGTCTTCTACTGAATTAGCAACAATTCTGCTATCATCCTTGTTCGAACCATTTAATAAGCTGGCATCTTGGGACTCCAAATCATTGGAGTTCATGGTTTGTGGTTGGCAATCCTTTTGAAAATCCCCCATGCTATCAACCATATTCTCAGATGCCCTTTCTGAAGTTTGAAACTCCAAGGAAGACCCACAAGCTTGATTAAGGAGTCCCAAGTCAGGAGTTTCTCCTACGTTTGACTCTTCACCTTCTTCCTGAATATCTTCTAGATTGGTTCCAAACACCCTCTGATTCACCAATTTATCCTGCTTATCAGGCAACTCAGAAATAATAAGTGGAGCCTTCAAGGCTTTGATCCCCTCCACCACAACAATCCTACTTGGCCCATCTTTACTTCCATTGTCGGGATCAGAGGGAAGGTTGATCGCAGTTCCAGAGTTAATCTTCTTCATCCAAACCTTGTCCTTCTCTTTGTCATGGTAAGCTGTTGTTGATTGTGGAATCAAACTCATAAATTGTTGTTTTTTAACCCAATCCCTTATGGTTGAATCACAAAAGATGTCATTACAATCCTCTTCCCAGACTCTAACTGTGTGGTTCCTCCCCTTGACTGTGATATTGATCCATTCGTCAATCTTATGATTACAATCTGTGGCAATTAACAATCTACCCACCTCATAAGATTCTTCCTTCAAAGTTGTACCATCCAGGGTAATGAAATCACCCCACAAAGCACCAATACTTTTGAAAGTGCGTGCATTCCAAACACTAAGAGGCATACCTCTGCAATTCAACCAAATTAATCTTGATCGACTTAGTGAGTTAATGAAATCAATTTTTTTTTGAAGTAAGTTAATGAAATCATTTTAAAAAATGTTTTAAATAACCACGTCCAAAATTCGGGTTCTTAAAAAACACCCTAAAATCCCAATGCCCCACACCATACTAATAGCAATATATATCATATCAGATCAACCAAAATCCCAAAATTAATTAACAGTATAGCGTGGGGTGAGCCCAACAAGCCTCGGGTTGGGGCAACTAAAAAAAAAGGGAAGATATAATACTTATATATAAATTTTTCCGAGTTCTAACACAATGAGGATGTATTGGTGATTTGTGCACACCTTTGAAAATCAAATGGGTTGGGTTGAAATCCTCCTGAGTCACTTTTGGCCAATTGATTTTTTGTCTTATTTTTCTATTGGATCTATTTATGCTTTAGGGGTGTTTCCCAAATGAGGATAGCTTAGTTTTCCAAATGATAAAATGAGATAAAAAGATAGATCCCATTTTATTTGAGTTTTATGGAGGAGTGATAAAATAACATTGTGCTCCCAAATGGTAAAATCTAGTTTGAAAAAATCATGTTTTGAAAGAAAAAAGGGACGGGTTTGATAAAAATCTCATAAAATCTGTTCCTACCTTTTTGCATTTGAGGAATGAGTTTCATAAAATCTCTCATTTAATCTCATAAAATCATTTGGGAAACACCCCCAAACAAAAATCTTAGACTTTATTAAAACTCTTGCTCAATTGATAAAATCAAGGGTTGATTTTATCAAATTTTGATTTTATCCAGATTTTATCATTTGGGAAACACTCCCTTAGTAGTTGTAGAGTCCAAAATTCAAATCTTTTGCACACCATAAATGTTTTTATAAGCGTTATTTTGTCACGCCCTCGAAATTTTAAAAGATAAATCATTAAGAAAATCCACGTGGACGGTCAACCAGTCCACGAGCCACGTCAAAGTCCAAGTAGAATAGTCAAAGTCAACAACATGTACATAAACGTCTATGGGTACCCGAACCCAAAATATACACGTACACATGTTTTTAGTGTTTACAACCCATTATCAAAAGAGAAGTCTTAAACAAGTTACAAAATCATCTTGTCAAAAATACTACTTCTAAGATGATGATATAACTCTTCCATAAGCTTTCAAAATAATGCATGCATACACTCCAAGCACTCCATCGTCATGCTCCTTGATGGGTACCTGAAAATTGATAGGTTGAGCTACACTAGCCCAGTAGAGAAAAATCTAACAATTCTAAATGCAATGAAATGTATATGAGTGAGAGACAAAAATGAATAGGTCAAGGAACAAGAACCAAAGAGAGATCAATAGTTTAAGAACGTAAAAAAATACACATAAGCCATCAAATGCCATCAATTACCATCTCTCATACCCGGCTCGTACCCGACACGCACCCGACTCCTCACATGTATCCCAAAACATTTATCACATTCATCACTTTTCATTTAGACATTTGAATATTCTCCGGGCATGCCATATAGGTCCCGTGTCACTCCGGGCATACCATAAAGGCCTCGTGTCACTCCAGGCATGCCCTAGTGGGCCCTGTGTCACTCTAGTCATACCCTTTCGGGCCCGTGTCAATCATCTTACATTCATATCATTATTCATCAAGATACAATTTCAACATAGTCCCATATATGTTTCACAAGTTAGATTATCCATTTACATATGTCCCAGACCTCCCACTCAACCCGAAATACACACCAAGTGTTAATAAATGCAGTGTGACCTCACCAAATTCACCAAAATAGCAAGGAACAAGTGACACCAATCAATCCCCATTATTATTAGGTACCAAAGTGCTACCGAGGTGGAAAATGTCCAAATACAAGTGAAAAACATGTTTAGGGACCAAAAAAGTGCATGTGGGTGGGCCAAAACAACACAAACAAAACCACCCATGAAGCTGTCAAAACTGCCCAGGCGGCCACAAATCCCGCCCGGGCGGGTTTTCCAGAGAAGGGGCCGAAAATGGCCCAAAAATGAGATTTTTGGGGATTTTGCTCTATAACTCTGAATTGGATGATTCCAAAGCTAAAATATCAATGGAATTGGATGGAGGGAGATAATTTAACACTCAATTTGATCAAGGAAACATTAATCAACAAGAATCAAGCATTTACTCAAGGATTTGAGTGGAAAATGGGGTCCCAATTGGGTTTCTTCCAATTTCAAGCAAATACATGGATTTGTTGCAAGATTAAGACCAAGTAACATCCAAATTGAGTAAGGAATCATATATGAACCAAGGGATAGCACATTGTAGCTCCATTTGAGAATAAAACATGATTTTCTCAATGAAATACACAAGACACAAGAAGATGAACCATCCAAGAGCTTATACACACACATACACAACATTTACACTTAGAAGAGTTAGAAATTTCCCTCCCTCAATGACGAAAAGCTCAAGATCCAACTTGACTCCAAGCCCTAGCTTCTTCAAACTCTAGAAATCACCAACCCAAGCTTCTCCAAAGCCAAGACAAGAATATATCAAGCTCCAAAGATCAAAGGTTGAAGGATTTGTGCAAGGGGTTAGTGGATTTGTGGAATTTGTGGGAGAATTTGTTGGAAGAAATGAAGAAAATGGAGGTTTAGAGAGAGAGGTGTTGGCTGATGTTGGGGAGGGAGAGTGCTCTCTCTCTCCTCTCACACACCACAAATACATACACTTTAAATTATTACACCACCAACCCTTGTATTGACTGGTGTAGTGCAAAAAGGCCCAAACTAATTAACTACACTCATCAATCTATCACTTAAACATTTTAATCAATTCCTCACATTTCCCCAACTTTGTTTTCGGAAAAATAATTAAAAACACGGGTCCTTACATTCTACCCTCCTTACAAAAATTTTGTCTTCAAAATTTGCACAACAAGCCAAACAAATGATCACATATATGCCTATGTATGATATGCAACATGTATCCGACACCATGACAAGTGAATTTTCTCCCGCGTATCCATAACTCGCATTGGCTTTTCCCCATAAGATGCATCGGCTTCAAGCTCCAATTCCGACCATTCTAACACGTGACGGATCCGGCTCATATTTCTTTAACATCGAAACGTGAAAGACGTCGTGAATCCCCGATAATCGTGGCAGTAACGCCAAGCGATAAGCGACCTCTCCAATCTTCTCGATGATATCAAATGGCCCAATATATCGTGGTGATAGCTTACCCCCTCGCCTAAAACGTGCTAAGCCCCAACGCGGTGATATTTTGAGAAACACATGATCTCCCACTTCGAAAGATAACGGACGTCTCCGGCGATCGGCATAACTCTTTTGGCGACTTTGAGCGGTTAATAAGCGTTGATGAATCACCTTGACCTTCTTGGTTGTTGCTTCTTGCGTGGCCTTAAGCCTTTGGCGAATCAATCTCATGTTCTCGGCGGTTTCGTTTACCAACTCGGGCCCCACTAGAGTTGCTTTCCCCAATTCAGTCCAACACACCGGTGATCTACACAGCCTACCATATAAGGCCTCATAAGGTGCCATCTCAATGCTCGATTGGTAACTATTGTTGTAGGCGAACTCGACTAACGGTAAGTGATCCTCCCAACTACCCCGAAAGTCTAACACGCAAGCTCGTAGCATATCTTCCAAAATTTGAATCGTCCTCTCAGATTGCCCGTCGGTTTGTGGATGATACGTGGTGCTAAACAACAAATTTGTTCCAAGTGCGGCTTGCAAGCTTTGCCAAAAACGAGCAGTAAAACGCGGATCTCTATCGGACACAATCGATACCGGAATCCCGTGAAGCCGAATAATCTCCCGGATATACAAGCGACTAAGTGTCTCAACCGAATCGGTGACTTGAATTGGCAAAGAGTGAGCGCCTTTGGTGAATCGATCAACTATAACCCATATGGTGTCATGCCCCCTCGGCGATCTCGGTAAACCCATCACGAAATCCATGGTCACGTTCTCCCATTTCCACTTAGCTACCGGTAATGGTTGTAACTCTCCCGCCGGTCGTTGATGCTCTGCTTTTACTTGTTGGCACGTAAGACATCGTGATACAAAGATAGCTATGTCCCGTTTCATCCCTGTAAGAACCCGTATGAAAAATCACTTTTTGGAGAAGTTTCGATTTGACCGATAAAAAATGCCGGTAATTGTTCCTTGGACTTTTCTAATCACAACGGTATAATCGGAAGTTATTTTTAAGTAAGGCAAAGTTGTCTTTCACCCATTTTATTCGGAGAAAAATTTGTCGTTTTTCAGTTTTGTACTAAAAGTGGGGGGATGAGATTTTGATGTGATTAGAATTTTAAAATTTTAGAAATGTCATTGTTTCCAAATGGGAGGTACTTCCTTATTTTCATAAATAAATTAAAGTAAAGAAAAGTCTTTACTTAAGTTTGGTTTATGAAAATAAGTATTGTGGTCACATACTATATACACAAGTGACATTTGGGTGTGAGGGGTAATTAGGGGGTTATAATAAGTAGTGTGTGGGGCAAATTTGCAAAAAAACAAAATATCTCACTCTCCCTCTCTCCTCCACCGACCGGGTCACTCTCCCTCTCTCTTCTCCTCCATTTTTACTCACTCCAAGCTCAAATCTTGCCTTCCCCACTCAACCTCTACAAGAACCAAGGCCATTTTCATGTTCTACGCACCGTGGGGAGCTTGGGTCACCTTGGATTCGCACCGGGAGCACAAGATTCGGGATTGGGGGTTTTCTAGACCTAGGGTTTCATTCATCTCCATTTTTCAAGCAAATCCTCGAGGTAGGGGAACAATGTCTACTCTCTCTAGTTATATGTTTATGATTTGTTGCATATACTTGATTTTTTGCCTCAATCTCCTTAAATTTCATGTTTTCCCCAATTTGTATGAGTTTTTCCACTTTGATTCTTTGATCTATGTATTTGCTTGTTGATTGGTGAAATTGGAAGTAAAATTGATCTCCCTCCATGTTTAATTGTTGCCTAGCATTCCCAATTTGAGCCTAAACTATCTCTATTGTGATTGGGTTGAAATTCCACACCCTAAGGGTGAAAATCTGCTCAGTTTACTGTTCATAGCTGCTGCCCCTATAATTTCCAGCCACTGCCCCTGTTTTGGGGTGGCTTTCGGTCACCCTTCTGATGTCCGTTTGGTCCCCGATCGCTTGTTCCTTCATAAAATTGACTTTTGGCATCACTTGCAACCATGTTTTGACTCGAGAACTTTGGTTTTATAAACAATTATGTCATTTTACGTGAGCATGAAAGTTTGATGGTTTTTAGAAAGCGTGGGTGGGTGTGTGCGTAACCGTTTTTATCAAAAGATGTGAAATAATGAAATGAAATTTGGAAAACGGACTTGTTATGAAAGTTTTGATGAAATGTTTGGGATAATGAGATGTTCTTAAACCGATACCATCATTTGGTAAATTTTTTGATAAAGGCACGCGGGGCCTACGGAACCCGGCAGAGGCACGCTGGGCCTACGGAACCCGGCAGAGGCACGCGGGGCCTATGGAACCCGGCAGAGGGATTAAATCCCTAGTACTAAATAAACATGATGATTTTTCTTCAATGAAAGAAATGAGAAATGAAGTTTTGGACTATCCTTAAAGTTTTGTCGAAACTCGTTTTGTAAACTTGATTTTGACTTGTGTGATGAACTTGGGTGGTTGGGTGAAATGAAATGGATATTTGGGTTATGTTTTGGACACTTAGAAAGGACTTTTGAAAACATGAGTTGTGGGTGGATACTTGGACATCACTTGGGTACGTTGAAACTTTCTAAATTCTTCCTCCATGACTTGGATACTTGGACTTGCACATGAATGATCGTTTGACATATCTTACCCTCATGTGCATGCATCATATTCATATACCTAGCGTTAGTAGAATAGTTCTCCTACGAACAAGTGTGCTCACCCTATCATTTTCAGGTACCCAGCTTTGATCATGCATGGCTTGGAGTGCATGAGTTGGATGATGAGCATACATGGCATGGAGTTATTTTATTCATCTTTTATGCATTAAACTTTTCTTTTGGGGAGATGATATTGTAACTCTAATCTTTTATCTATCTTTTGACTATGGATTTGTAATAACTTATGAGATATCATTTCGACTTCACCTTGGGGGCAAGGGTGCCCAAATATTTGAGTCACAGGATGTTATTTGACTTCACCTTTGGGGCAAGGATGCCCAAGCTTTATTATTTGATTACACCTTTGGGGCAAGGGTGCCCAAACATTTGATAGCCGTTGGGCTAAGGATGTACTCTAATTTATGGAAATCTTTATAATTTATGGAAATCTTTATCTTTTAACTTACTTATTGTTTGAGATTCTTTTATTTATGTTTTGAAAAAAAATGAGGGCGTGACAATCCCCGGCCACCAAAATTGCCTACGTAAATCGTGATACATTTTTGTCCCACCCGGATGCACGGCTAATGGCGAATGGTGAAACTATCGCAAAACGTCATCCCGACACGCAATAGGTACGAATTGTTTGCCTTTGAAACGTAGACCTTGGTCGGCGTGAATCATCCACCCACTCGGTGCTTCCCCGCTAAGAAATTTGACTCGAAAGTTACCCGCTTCCTCATCTGCTTGTTGAGCTTCAATAACCCAATTGGATAAAGTCGATTGGACCGTCAAATTACATAAGGTTACTCCCTCGCGGACCTCATCACAATGCAATGCGCAATACCCCAAGTCCTTCATCATTTTCCACTCGTCGATCGCTAGACTCGCCAATTGTACCGGTCTTCGACTTAGCGCATCCACATTCGCTTTCCCCGGGTGATATTGCAATTCGAAATCACAGTCTTCCATGTGCTCATTGGCGCAAATTGAGTTCTTTTTGTGAAAATAAGTACTTTAAGCTTTTATGATCTGAAAATACTTCAGACTTTTCACCATAGAGGTAATACCTCCAACTTTTCAAAGCAAAGATAACCGCCGCAAGTTATAAGTCGTGAGTTGGGTAATAACGCTCGTGATCCTTCAATTGCCGTGAACCATACGCCACCACTCTCCCATTTTGCATCAAAACGCACCCAAGTCCTTCTCGTGAAGCATCACAATAAACGGAGTAGCCAACTCCACGCTCGGGCACAATTAGAATCGGTGCGGTGGTCAAACGCTTCTTCAATTCATTAAACGCCGCCTCACACTTGTCATCACACACGAATTTCATCCCTTTGCGAGTTAATTTAGTCATCGGAGCCGCTAAACGAGAGAAATCTAGTATGAAACGACGGTAATACCCGGCCAAACCCAATAAACTCCGAATCTCGAAGACATTCTTCGGACGCTCCCAATTCAATACCGACTCAATCTTCCCCGGATCCACGGACACCCCATCTTTCGATACCACATGACCCAAGAACTTCACCTCGGACAACCAAAACTCGCATTTACTAAGTTTAGCATACAATTGGTGCTCTTTCAAGATTTCAAGAACGATAGTGAGGTGAGATTGGTGATCTTCCTCGGAAGGAGAATACATAAGAATATCATCAACAAAGACAACCACGAAGCGATCAAGATAAGCACAAAAGATTTGATTCATCAAGTCCATGACAGTAACGGGTGCATTGGTTAAGCCTAAAGGCATGACCACGAATTCATAATGGCCATAACGATTGCGAAAAGCGGTTTTAGGAATGTCCTCACGGCGAACCCTCAATTGGTGATACCCGGATCTCAAATCAATCTTGGAAAAACACGTGGCACCCCGGAGTTGGTCAAACAAGTCGTCAATCCTAGACATTGGGTACTTGTTCTTAATTGTGACTCGGTTCAACTTACGGTAGGCGAAGCGACCCATCTTTCTTTTGCGCAAATAGAGCCGGTGCTCCCCACGGTGACGTACTTGGTCAAATGAAGCCTAGATCTTGCAATTCTTGAAGTTGCCTTTTGAGTTCTCTCAACTCGGCCAGTGCAAAGTGGTATGGGGGCATAGAAATCGGTGCGGTGCCCGGTAACAAGTCTATCGCAAACTCGATCTCCCTATCCGAGAAATTACAAACTACCCTTGGCAATTCCCCGCGCATTGATAAGTCCTCATCTAGCGTCAAACTAGCCAATAAACATGCAATGGGTTCCCTTTCCCGCGGACCACACGAAGAATTCAAAACAACCACCTTCCGGAGTACAAATGCGGACTCGACGCTTATAACAATCAATGGTAGCATGATACGTAGATAGCCAATCCATACCCAAAATGATATCAAACCCGGACATGTCTGACACAATGAAATCAAACACAAACCGGCGATCTAAGATGACAAATTCACAACCCCGACAAATACGATCAAGTGGTGCTCTACCGCCGAATGGTGTGTCAACAAACAACGGAGGATGTAAACTATCGGTTTCTAATTCCAATGCACATACAAATGAGGAAGCAATGAACGAATGTGATGCGCCCGAGTCAAACAAGACCTTAGCAAAGGAGTTGAAGAGGAGAAACGTACCCCTCACAACTGAAGTCTCCGGAACCTGAGAAGTCGTAGGTGGTGGCAATGGTGTGGAAGCGGTGATATGATAGGCTCTCCCAAGAACTGTCTGACTCTGTGTGTGCCCACCTCGCTGAACTGAACCCTGACTCGGTGCTGAAGAACTTGCACCCCGCTCAATAAACCGTGTACCCTGCCCGGTAGAACCCTGCCTGTACTGAAACTGTATGTGTGAACCCTGACTGAAACTGTGACCACCCCTCGGCTGCTGAACAGACCCAGACTCACTACATGCTCCACCTCCCCGTGTACAATTTCTTGCTATGTGACCCATTTTCCCACAGGGAAAGCAAGTACCCGGAAACTGAGCACCCAGAGAATGAGGACCCAGAAGGAAAGGGCAGTAAGCATGGACATGACCGGCGTAGTTACATTGGTGGCACACCAATGGTGGTCGAGCCGAACCACCCCGAGAGCCCGAAGAAGATGGTACCCGAATACCCGATTGACCATATGAAGCTTGGAATTGATCTCAGGACCTCTTATGCCCTTGCCCTCCATAATAACCTGAAGGTGCACTAGTCGTGGTTTGAGTCGGCCTAGTTACTTCTTTCTTCGCCCCACTCGATGCCCCACTCGAAACTTCAAGCGTCCTAGCCGTCTCTACCATCTCGGCAAAAGTTTTGCAATGCGACACGATCACTAGGCTCCTAAGTGGATCCTCCAACCCTTTCAAGAATCTCTTACACTTTCTCTCCTCGGTGTTAACCAATTCCGGCGCGAAACGAGATAGTTGTTGGAATCTCATGAAGTACTCCGAAATAGGCATGTCCCCTTTCTTCAAGTTCTCAAATTGGTCCCTAAATTGGTCCTTGAGTGATTCTGGGAAGTATTGGGTCTCAAAGATTGCTTCAATTTCGGCCCACGTCATGTTCTCAACATTCGGTTCCTCTACACCCCATGCCGACCTATCCAATTTCTGTGTATCCCTCCTAAGCGCCAAAACTGAATCCCACCACTCATTCGCATCATTGGTCAATTGGCAAGCCACAAGGTTCACCCTAGTTGTGTCATCATTGATCCCTAGGGAGGTGAAAAGCTTACGAATATTGGCAAGCCAATGGTTCGGCCGAAGTGGGTCACTAGTATCCCCATCAAACGTCGGTGCACCCATACGACGAAAATCTTTCATGCATTCCCTAGCGTCCGAACCCGAAAACGGTGTTTTCAAAAGATTTTGGGCCGCAAGGGCCACCACGATTTCGGCCGCTAGTTGGCCGGTTGGATTGATCTCTTGTTCACGCCTATCATTCTTAGCCTTTGTTTGTCGCTCATCACGATTGTCGGTTTCCCCCGGTTGGGTCACCTCATTCTCCGCCCTTTCATCATGAACACTAGCCTCATCTTGCACCCTACCACGCCTAGTGGTTCATCCCCTCATAGCGCCCCTAGCACGAGTAGCTCTTCTCTTTGGTGTCATCTCTCTAATAAGAATATAAGAAAGAAAGATTTATCGTTAAGCCCAACACAATCTCATACGAGGTCCAACCTTCTAACGCTTCCCAACACGGGTACACAACTCACTAGATACTTATTTATACCATCAAGATGCGACATGATGCTCCATGTTCATGAATGTCACACAAGCACACACAATGTATGAGAAAACATGACTTAGTGAAAATTTTATGCATTGGTTTTAAATCCTGAGACTTAGAGTCTCCCCACGGTTCCTAGGTTTTCGAACCTAATGCTCTGATACCAAGTTGTCACCCCCTCGAAATTTTAAAAGATAAATCATTAAGAAAATCCACGTGGACAGTCAACCAGTCCACGGGCCACGTCAAAGTCCAAGTAGAATAGTCAAAGTCAACAACATGGTACATAAACGTCTATGGGTACCCGAACCCAAAATATACACGTACACATGTTTTAAGTAAGTTTACAACCCATTATCAAAAGAAAAGACTTAAACAAGTTACAAAATCATCTTGGCAAAAATACTACTTCTAAGATGATGATATAACTCTTCCATAGGCTTTCAAAATAATGCATGCATACACTCTAAGCACTCCATGGTCATGCTACTTAATGGGTACCTGAAAATTGATAGGTTTTGCTACACTAGCCCAGTAGAGAAAAATCTAACAATTCTAAATGCAATGAAATGTATATGAGTGATGGACAAGAATGAATAGGTCAAGAAACAAGAACCAAAGAGAGATCAATAGTTTAAGAACGTAAAAAAAATACACATAAGCCACCAAATGCCATCAATTACCATCTCTCATACCCGGCTCGTACCCGACACGCACCCGACTCGTCACATGTATCCCAAAACATTTATCACATTCATCACTTTTCATTTAGACATTTGAATATTCTCCAGGCATGTCAGATAGGTCCCGTGTCACTCCGGGTATACCATAAAGGCCCTGTGTCACTCCGAACATACCCTAGTGGGCCCCGTGTCACTCTAGTCATACCCTTTCGGGCCACGTGTCAATCATCGTACATTCATATCATTATTCATCAAGATACAATTTCATCATAGTCCCATATATGTTTCACAAGTTAGATTATCCATTTACATATGTCCCAGACCTCCCACTCAACCCGAATACACACCAAGTGTTAATCAACAAGAATCAAGCATTTACTCAAGGATTTGAGTGGAAAATGGGGTCCCAATTGAGTTTCTTCCAATTTCAAGCAAATACATGGATTTGTTGCAAGATTAAGGCCAAGTAACATCCAAATTGAGTAAGGAATCATATATGAACCAAGGGATAGCACATTGTAGCTCCATTTGAGAATAAAACATGATTTTCTCAATGAAATACACAAGACACAAGTAGATGAACCATCCAAGAGCTTATACACACACATACATAACATTTACACTTAGAAGAGTTAGAAATTTCCCTACCTCAATGAAGAAAAGTTCAAGACCCAACTTGACTCCAAGCCCTAGATTCTTCAAACTCTAGAAATCACCAACCCAAGCTTCTCCAAAGCCAAGACAAGAAGATATCAAGCTCCAAAGATCAAAGGTTGAAGGATTTGTGCAAGGGGTTAGTGGATTTGTGGAATTTGTGGGAGAATTTGTTGGAAGAAATGAAGAAAATGGAGGTTTAGAGAGAGAGGCGTTGGCTGATGTTGGGGAGGGAGAGTGCTCTCTCTCTCCTCTCACACACCACAAATACATACACACTTTAAATTATTACACCACCAACCCTTGTATTGACTTGTGTAGTGCAAAAAGGCCCAAACTAATTAACTACACTCATCAATCTATCACTTAAACATTTTAATCAATTCCTCACATTTCCCCAACTTTGTTTTCGGAAAAATAATTAAAAACACGGGTCCTTACTTATTTGTTGACAATAAACAAACCAAATTAATATATTTCTATTCAACCAACTTTGTGTACAATAATAAGTTGTTGAAATAGGTTGTTCAATAAGATCGGTTGAATCAAGGATGGCAGTCCCATATAATAGATAGGAAAGAGCTTCGAGCCATATCGAGAAGAACCAGCAGATCATAGAACTAGCCGCTGGCTGCACCATCTGATAGGGAAAGAGCAGAGACTCATACTAGAAAGCTGTCGGGCTTACCGACCGGGCTAACTATGAATGGCGTAGTTACCGGGCTTCGAGGGAACCTGCTTACTAATGGATAGGCACGAAAGTTGACACATCGGGCAATGAAAGACTTTTTTTTTCGCTTAAAAAGACGCTCTTTACGCAATCACAAAGAAGAAGCATCATCTAGCTCGATCCGGTATCGTCAGTTAAGTGATGATCGAGATCACCTCTGTTCAAGATCTTCCTGAATAAGCGCAAGCAAGATAGAAGATAAGAGAACCAAAACAACTAAACTATAGGGCTTCTTAACTTCCTGAAATGATTGACGATCGGGAAAGAAAGGCTCTATCTTCTGTTATGAGTAAGTAGCCACTTCCTAGCCCCGACTCACAGCACAGCTTCTCGTCTTATGCTTCTTATCGGATTCTCCTTGGTCGGGAAAGAACGAACTAGGGCATAGGATAGGGGGGTAGCATACTTCAGAATCTTAGTCTTCTCTTGAAAGTTAGGCATCCGTCTTTTGTTGCTTAAGACATTCTGATGTGGGCCCATTCTACTTGCATTTTGAAAGGCTTTACAAAGCATACCTTGCTAAAAGAGAAGAGAGGCGACAAGAAGCCTTCATAAAGTAGGGCAGGGCCAAAGACGATAGCGGTCTCACCCTAGCTCTCACACTGCTGAAGGGGGGTGCAACTGACGACACTACAGCTTCTTCCTAATCAGTCGCTGATAAAAGGTTGAATTAGAGAAAGAAGGCAGCCATGCCCTAGGATGCATAGTTATACGTTGACGCTGCATACCCTGGGAGGGGGTCGTCGGTTGGAGGAGAGAATTCCTCAGAGAGGGGAAGTCCTCTGCTCTTTTTCTTTTCGGCTGATGGCTATCTTCTAGGGAAAGGGAGTTAGGAAATCGGGTACACGAGTCGAAAGGCAGACGAGGAAGGTTGCCCAATTTGCTTAAGACAAAAAAGAGCACACCAAGGGCTACTAGAAGGTCTCCCCTCGACTCCATTCCTTTCCAATTCTAATTAGAAGCAATCTAGGAAGTCAGATTAGAAGTATGAAGTAAAAAAGGAAGATTTGTGAACAATGAATGTGGATATAATTTTAAAATGAGTAGTTCAGATAAATCAGATAGAATAGAACTCTCGATTGATCCGGGTACTTGGGATCCTATGGCTATGGATGAAGACAGGGTCTCTCTTGATCCCATTGAATTTCAATCGGAAGAAGAACCTTATAAAGCTCATACTGATTCATTCGTATCAAAGACGGGATTGGATTCACTGAGGCTGTTCAAAGAGGGACAGGTCAACGAAAGGCAAAGGCTATTCCCATAGCAATTGATTGGGCTTATGGATTGTCAATTTCTTATGGGGGGTAGTATGGGATCCGTAGTAGGCGATAAAATCACACCCCTTTGATCGAGTATGCTACCAATCCATTTTGACCTCTTATTCTAGTCTGTGCTTACGACCTCTTATTCTACTAGTGTGTGCTTACGGAGGAGCACGCATGCAAGAAGGAAGTTTGAGCTTGATGCAAATGGCTAAAAGATCTTCCCCTTGAAATGCCCTTTATATGAATATGATTCTCAATCAAATCAAAAGGTATTCTGTCTATCCATTCTTACAGCTACTACTCTACTACTTGTGGGGTGACGGCTAGTTTTTCTATCTTGGGGGATATCATTCTTGCCGAACCCAATGCCTAGCCTATAATTGCATTTTCGGGTAAAAGAGGAATTGAAGAAAGATAGATTAGATTGAATAAGACAGTACCTGAAGGTTCACAAGCGGCTGAATAGGGAAGACTTAGCGCATCGATTCCATAAGGTAAGGATAAGGAAGGGTTTCTTCGGACAGGACAGCTATAAGAGCTTGCTGACTAGAGGACTGGGACTGCCTAGCTCGCCTATATAGCTCTCGCTTCCTTCCTATTGCCTGCTATTGACAGCCGTCCTCTTTAAATTAAATAAATTTTATTGGTAAAATAATACTTTTATTCTCAAAAAAAAAAAAAAAAACATGTTTAGTTAGAGAAAACACAAGTATGAGTGGTACTTTGTTATATTTGATTCATTTTTTTCTAGTTGCATAAAAAAAATTTAAAAGTTTAATTTAATAAAATTACGAAACTACACAATACATAGTTTACCTTATCGGATATATTAAAAACCAATAAGAATTTGCTTAAAAAAAAATACAAAGAGAAGTTGTTTTCTTTGAATTGGATTGCGTTTATCATAAAACACTATAACTGGGATTACATTTCGTTTTTTATTTTTTTAATATAATTAAAGCTAAAAGTTGATTGTAATGTTGATATTTGTTTTTGACTTGTATGTTTTTTTTGTTTTTTTTACGACCTAATATTAAGTGGACAACCAATCTTGAATCTGGCTTGGGCAACCCAAGTACAGGGCCGGCCCTGAGTATAGCTACCCACTGCAAGTAAAATAGTCTTATCCCCAAATCAACTTTTTTTTTCTCAACCAAGAAACAAGTAAAACAATTGAATAACCCAAGCATCGCAAATTTAAAATCAAACAAAAAAGAAATTTGAGATGCAAAGTCAACGTTTGAATAGTTTTTCTTTTGGTTTTTTGATCGGGGGTTCGATTAGTTTTTAGGATGATTGACATTTTGATTGTTGCAATTAAATGTACATTTGATTTGATTCCATTTTGCGAAGTCAATGGTTGATTGGTTTCCTAAGGTGTTTGACTTTGGGATTATTGCATGTAGTCATCCATTTGATTTAATCCTTTTTGCAAAGTCAACATTTGTTTAGGGTTTTAGCGTGGTTGACATTGTGACTGTCGCACGTTGTTGTACATTTGAATTGATTTATTTTTGTAAAGTCAAAGTTCGATGAGATATCTAAGGTCGTTGACATTTAATGTGATTGTTACACGTAGTAGTTCGTTCAATTTCTATTATTTTTTAAGTTGGAACCTGTCCACCAAACTAGGGCAGTCGAAATTGTAATTGTGCACTAATTAGTTGTACGTTTAAGGTTACTATGTTATTGATTGACTTTTCTTATACAATGGACTGTCAGATATAATGTTATGTTTCTCGTGATACTCGTTTTCTCAAATCCTATGTATGTCAGCTCCAAAGAAGCCTGTGCCAAGGTGCACATGAAACCTCGGACTTTGAAAAGAGGAAAAACCAAATAAAAATGAAATGGTGTGCACATGAATTCTTGATTCTGAATATCGAGGACACAAATGATCAAAGGAAAATAACTGCAAGCCTCACTTCGAAAGTAAAGTAGTAATAATTTAAGTATGAAATATTCAATAGTCATGGAGCTTCTCATGGGACCCAGAACTAAGTGTATGCGCATGCGCCTCATGTAAATATGTGGATAGAGGTCTCTGTGTTGTTCTTGGAGTTCTAACAAAAAAAAAAAATTTATTATACAAATCGATATGGTACTATTAATCACTTGCCAATGGAAACTACAAATTCTTGCATTACCAGCAATAGTGATTCATTGGGTACTTTTTCCATGCTCTCTCAAGTTAGTATATCACTCATTATATTCACAACTTTTACCTTTTTATTGTATTTATGGTTTTACAGAGATGTACTTAATTTGGCACCAAATCAATTTTTTCTATCCTTTGGGGAAAAATCACAGACTCAAGGTTGCTATGAAAGCTGTGACAAAATTTGTGTGATGCTATCTATTTGTAATGAAGCATAGGTTAGCTTTGATCCTTCTATAATTTTTTCTTCCTCCTAAGTAAATCTAGCACAGGAAACGAATTATATCATGCTTTTCCAAGGTGATGATTTTGTCTAAAAGTTAGATACATGCATTTTTGCAATTTTTTTATCCGAATTACTATGTTTACTAGCTATCTCGACCCAATCGGTCAATAATTGAAATACATGTAATCTTACTCATTTGCTTCGGCTAGGTTTCAAATGATGTTTATATAATGATATTGTTACCTTTTTAGTGTATTACATAAACACATCTTTTGAGAAAATTTCCCCTGATAGCTGTTTTCAATCGTTTGAGCTTCCTCACATTCACAAATTGTCAAGTCAACTTATACTGAGCGTTTCAAATAAAAAACCTTGAATTTTTCCCTAATAGAAGATTCAAAAGAAAAGGTGAAAAGGAAACCTAAATGGCTACTATTTGATTTGACCCTTTTCACAAAAAATTCGTACATATCTACTACCCAATCCATAGGTATATGATGCTGTATGTATCTGGGGAACTGATTTGATTTTTGAATTCCAATGCCTAACTTATTAATTTGGAAAATTACTGAATTTTGAATATGACACCTTTTTTTGAACTTGCTCTTGCACCTTACCTTATTAATCAAAGATATTAGTAGATACCCAAAATTCCTATTACTAACTAATCCAATGATTTATGGGATTGTTTATCTTATAACAACTCTCCCTCCCTCCTTTTATATCTCAAAAGCCCGAAAAAAATGTTGTAATCAAGACTAGAACGCCATTTATCCATGAGGATCCAGACCAACCATTACAAATCAAACACATTAGTTACGTTCTTTATTCCAACACTATCTCTGACTCAATTACTTCCTTTTGTATTGTTGGTTTTTAATCTTTATGATGTTGATCAGGAACGTACGTGTTTTTTTTATGCCAAGTTATTGGGTTGTCTATGCAATAATGTAATTCCAGGGCATACCTTGTCTTTTTTTTTTTTAAATGATTTTCACTCATCACAAGGAAAAATCTTTAATTCAAATTGGATTGTTGTAATTAGTATGAAATTTACACTATGTCATCACGTTTTGCTTTTCAGTTCAGTGAATACAACTTTGGATTGATAATTTAAAAATTAAGAAGTATTCCATATGTACGTAAATTGCACTAAATAGGATATCATAAAAATGTGCATGTGAAGTGGTAAATTTAGAGTATAGGATTTTCTATTTTAGTTTAAATATTTCAATCAAAAGCACTTTAGTTTAAACATTCAGTAGCATGTATTGCCTGGATTTGAGTAAAATTCTTATGGTAGACACTTTGATTCTTTTTAGTTTTGGTAGAGATAAATATTAATTTAGCTCTAGCAAGCACAGTTATTTGTAGTTTTATTCTCTCTGTTCGATCAATGTAGTTCCATGAATCGTGACAAATGTTTCATTACCCGTGCATAGTACAGGTTTTTTGCTAGTAAAATCTTATGAGAAACAAGGTCTTACTACTTCGGTGATGCGATAACCTAGTTTAATGACAATACAATTACCCACTGCCCTCGAAATGAGAGGAACATAATTTGAACCTTGAAGAATCGGTAGACAGAAGCCAAGTGCTCTTTTTTTTTCTTTTCGTTTTTTTTCCTGTCAATTTGCTTTCATGAAAACTCTTATTTACTCTTGCAAAACTTGAGATTAACCAAAGGGATAAACGAATGGTGATCATTGCATGTGCAAAGACTCTTACAAAACTTGATATTAACCAAAGGGATAAGCTTAACTGCAGATCATGCATGTGCAAAGACTTCGACTGGTTTAAATTTGTCATCTTATGGTGAACATTGAATAACAAAGTTATTTCTGATTCTCACCAAGATTAAGATTCCCTAGGCCACCAAAAACACAAATGGAATTTTTGCAAAACAACTGTGGAAGGGACTCTGATTTATGATACAGCTGCGCGACCTAAGTATTTTGTTTGTGAGATCCATTCCGAAGTACCTAAAAATCAATATTCGTTACGTTTCACGTATTGATAATGATAGAATACAAGATGATGTGAAATACGCAAGCATGCTAGTAATATGCATATATATTCCATGTATGCATGTCGACCTATTAACTTCTTTCTTTTTCCTCTTCTATTTTTTTTTTGAAAAAAACAACCTTCCTATAGAAGGTGATGATGTGCGTGTTATTAGTTTGGCACCTATAACTTCTATTTCATCGGCAGCTGATATGAAAATGAAGTTAGTCTCTCATTCACGTAGTACGTATCGATTCCTTTATTCTGCCAGTTTATAAGCCGACTTTAATTGGAGTCCCCCGTTAACTAGCTAGTGGATGATCTTCTAGATTAATCGGTCTGCTAAGAAAGCTACAACAACACAAAGTCATAAAATAGTGCCAAATAAAAACATACCGAACAAAAAGTAATAGATTATATATCCAAATCCAAACTGGTGGAGACCATAGTTGAAAGTTACGTCGCATAATCTTTCAGTAGGACTCTTCGCTTCCGATCTCAATTATCGCTGGCTTTCAATACTCTCTCTTGCCAATTATACTCCCTCCATCCCAAATTAATAGTCCATGTCACTATTATAACTTGATGAAAAAAAGATTATATCTTTTACTCCCTCCATCCCCATTTTCTAATCCCTCGTCCCATCGTAATCGGATATTAGATTTCTTATATTTTTCAATCAATAATACTTTTTGTTTGATAGATCTCGATTAGTACTATCAAACAAAGTTTTCAAAATTTTGTAAAATATTATAGATTGGAAGATATAATTAATTGAAAAGTAGTGGTACAACTCCCAAATTGGACTAAAGAATTTGAACAAATGGAGTAATATATGAAACTTTGTATTTGAAATATGGATCAATAACACAATGAAACCTCGGACTTCGAAAAGAGAAAAAAAAATAAAAAATCAAATGGTGCACATGAATTCCTCATTCTAATGGTGGAGGACCCAAATGATCTAAAGGAAAATAACTGCAAGCCTTGGTTTCTCGGTCCTTTTATTTTGTTCTTTTGGGTTTCGGTTGGCTTCCTGTGGCTATATTTCCTAGGTGTTTTGGTTTGCTCTTTTTGGGCGTTTTTGCTTGTTGGTTGTTTGGGTTGTTAGGAGGTTTAGGTTTCTTTGGTTGGCTTCTTGCCTTCTTTTGGGTTGGTTCTCGGGTGGCTTTTTTCCGATGTGCTCGAGATCTTTTTATTTTTTGTTTTTTTTCAAAGATTAATAAAATTCGTTTTTGCCGATAAAAAAGACAAAAATAAAATTGCAAGCCTAACTTGGAAAGTAGTAATAATTTAACTGTGAAATTATACAAATAGGAGGATAGCACACCATCACGTGGTGCTCGAGACCACCCAATAATCACACAATTTTGTGGGACCCACGACTAAATGCATTGACCTCATATAAATATGTGGTTCCGGAATAATTACTTCGGTGATGTGATAATGTAGTTTGATGATAACAATTAACCTCTGCCCTCGAAATGAGAGGAGCACAATTTGAAAAATAGGTAGACAGAAGCCAAGCGCTGGTTTTTTGTTTGTCACTTTGCTTTCGTGAAAACTCTTATGTACTGTTACAAAACTTGAGATTGACCAAAGTGATGAACGACTGCTGATTATTGCATGTGCAAGATCTCTTACAAAACATGTACTTAACCAACGGGATAAGCAACTGCAGATCACGCATGTGCAGAGACTTCGACTGGTTTAAAATCGTCATCTAATGGTGCACTAAATAACAAAGTTATTTGTGCAAAACAACTGTGGAAGGGAGTCAAGGACTCTGATTTACGATTCAGTCGCGCGACCTAGGTATTTTGTTTGTGAGATGTTCCGAAGTACCTAAAAATTAATATTCTTTACGTTCCACGTATTGATAATGATCCGAATACAATGTGATGTGAAATACGCAAGCATGCTAGCAAATATGGAAGGTGATGTTTGATGTGGTTGTTATTAGTTTGGCACCTATAACTTCTATACATCGGCAGCCGCTATGAAAATGGAGTTAGTCTCTCATTCACGTAGTATCGATTCCTTTGTTCTGCCAATTTATAAGTTGACTTTAAATTGGAGTCCCCGTTAGCCAGTTAGTGTATGGTCTTCCAGATTAATCGGTCCGCCGAAAAGGCCACAGAGTCAGAAAAAACTAATAGAATAGTGCCAAATAAAAAACATATTGAACAAAAAGTAATAGATTATCCAAATACACATTAATGGAGACCGTAATGGAAAGTTACATCACATAATCTTTCAGTAAAACTCTTCGCTTTCAGTCTCAATCATCGTTCTACGTTTTCGCTCTTGCTCTCAGTACTTTCTCTTGCAAATTACTATACTAGTACTAGTTTTAAATGTAAACTTATGTGAGTGGTGATCAAAAGTACAATTATAATTGTTAGGATTTTCGTAACCCCACAACACCCCTACAGATCTTGGAAACAATGAATCACAGAACAGAAAATCAAGTAATCATGCGTAATGAAAAAACGGAAAAGAAACGAGACACAGATATACGTGGAAAACCTCAACGCGAGGAAAAACCACGGGAGCCACACCAGTCCACTATGAAATTGAAATCAAGAGTACAAGTCTTCTCGCAATCTCTCTGAGATCTGCGTTTTCTCTCGCCTCTCTCTCTGTTTTTCCCTGAAAACTGATAACTCTAATTACACACTAACAGCGAAATAAATAGGTCGGGCCTATGGCCGAAATTACACACTGAAGGTTGTCTGCACCCCAACAATAATGAACTCGAGTCAGCACAACAATTTCCTAAGGAAATTAGTGTGTTTTCTTCGCCAGCAAACATGCCCTGTATAGCGCGTATAACTCAGATCCAAAAGAAGCCACCCTCCCAAGATAGAGACTATTGCAATGGCTCTAACCAATAGAGTTGTTCCTTCAGATTAGATTCCTGATTTTGTGCCAGGATTCATTACCAATGTGGGTTAAAAAGTCCATCACCAATGATTGGTTTTAAAAAGATTAAATAAATTTCATTTTGTTTTTTATTTGGAAGCAAAATCTGTAGGGTTTTATATTCACCCACTACTTTGTAATGTCTGCATCAGAAGGCTAGATGTTAGTATAAAGCTTACTTACTAAATTTCATTTTTAAGGGCCATTTTAGATCCCACGAAGATAATTAAAACTGCTTATTATTCTTAAGATCGTTTTTATAGATTCTTGCAAAAAATTGCCTTTGATACTTTCAATCATGTATTGTCCTTAAACACGGGAAAAAAATATGAAGCGTTGTCAATAGCAGAGCGCGAGGAGGGCAAGAGCTGGTAAAGGAGTCTTTGCGTGGAGGACTGCATGCAAAGAGATGCAAAGAAATATACAAAGGGGGGAGAGAGAGAGACGTGTGGATTTGGGAAGAGAGGAATCTCATTGTTTAGGGTGGTGCTGTGAGAGAGATATTTTGTAAAACCGTTGTCTAATATAATATCGATATAACAAGCTTTTTTAAAAAAGAAGAGACAAAATTAAACATATTTTTCTGAGAAGTAATTCACAGGCAAACGAAATTATTATTGGGAGTCACAACTATTAAGGTTAATCTCTAAAAAAAAAATAATAATTAAAAAAAACTGGTAATTAGGTTAATAAATGAGCTGCATGAGGCACAACGAGTTAATTGATCCCATAATCATAATTCCCTGGCCTTTCGATTTTGATTTGCCCATTTTCCTCCTTTTTAAAATTTCTCGCATAAAGGAGAGATGCCCCCAAGTGGAAGAAAATTAAATTAAAGGTGGTCCCACATAAAGAGGGAACAAGGGGCCCTGCTTTGTGTACTACAACTACAGGGGTGAAGTAAGCTTATCCGGCTATCCATCTCAATAATGAACACTCGGATTTTAATCTAAACAATGGATGACTCGGATCATTTGGAATTCAGATTAAATCCGAGTCGTCAGCAGGGACGGAGCAAGAATTTTGGCGTAGGGGGGACGAATATATACAATAAAAAAATTAAAATTAAGACAACGATATGAATTTTTACTAACTAAAAAAAAATGTATACAAAGTAACACCATACATATGAAACTAAACATGTTTCTAATATCAACTTAGATTGCAAAATGTATTAACGCCTATCTAATCCTATCTAGTGTTTACTGAAATCAGGCCTCTTGAATTGTGTTTGACACTCTTTCTTGTTATTAAAAGATAAAGTCTGTGTCCAACCCTCAGCAATATCTTTCTCAATATAAGTGATCAAGAAATTTGCTAAATAATCATCCTCCATCCTATTATGAAGTCTTGTCTTCACACATTTCATAGCAGAAAATGCATGTTCGGTTATAGTCGTTGAAACATGCAAAGTCAATATAAGCTGAATCAACCTATCGAAAAGATGATATATCGTGCACTTTCTTGTCTTCACCAACAATCACTCAACTTTGAAATCGTTGACAGATTTTGGAACTCAGGATGCCTAGACACATCAAGCTTATAATTTTGCAATTTATATCTCAAGTGGTATTTTTCTTACTCAGTGAAATCCAGTGGTACTTTTCTTACTTAGTGAAATCCATTGGATAATACTTATTTGCAAGCTTGCAAGTATCTTCAATGTTGAATGATCTGAAACCATCGCGAGGATCTAAAGATGTGCTGAGAATGAGCAACTCCATTGTATCTTTCTTAAACCGAGTGTTTTGGGAGCCCCCAATTTTTTTCGCTTTCACTTTGATGTCCACATACCACGTTAAGAGTTTTGGGCTTTCGAAAATTCAGTGAGCCTTATTTTTTAAAAGTGAATGAGGCCTTGAGTCCGGCCCTGAAGTGAGTTATGTTATAAATTTTGGGCGTTGTTTTGTTTAAAAGAATTGTAATTAAACCTCCTTAAACCCAATTTTAGTACAAAGTTGTTTCATAGCTTGATAAATATTAAAGTTGTTAGAATTATTTTTTTAACGAAAAACGGATGGGGGACGGGACTATATAGTTTGATGATAAATTTTTTTTTTCAATGTAATAGTACAATTTTTTTTAAGACGTTGGGAGGTCAACTGCCCCTACTAGCCCCCCCTGGCTCCATCCTTGGTCGTCGGTGACGAGATGGACGACCAGATGGGACTCACTACACCCCTGTAGTGAGTCCCCTCACTACAACCCTAGATCGCATAAAGTGGGGATCCTAATCCCACTTATCAAAGTTGTGATAGTTTGTCGTTTGACATATAAATAAAGTATATAAGAGCCACATGTTCAAGCCAAAAAAAATTACTTACAAATTTAACTTTAGTGATGTCAGAGCATCCTCATCAGTCTCAACAAAAATTGGGTCAAATTTAACTTCAAAAACACCTTTTATAAATTAACAAGTCACTTTTTCAAAAACTCACAAAATCAGACTCTCTATTCAGGAAGTCAGGAGAGAGAAATGCTTTAACCTGTGAATAGTGCCTCAAAGAATTTACCGAGTTACTGTAGCAAAGTTATAACTTTTGCAGATTTACAAAAAATTTGTTGAGTCTGATTTTGGGGTTTTTTTCCACTTTCACTCAACAACTTAGCTATCAGGGGGATTTGCGTCCCCTGATGAGCATGCTCTCATGTATATGCGTGGGGGAGATAATCATCCAAATCGATCAGTTTCATTCCAACCATTTAATTTCGCACTGTAAGGAAATTATTGGCGTTACGATTACAAAAACGATTTAAGAGTTTGGATCTAGCTATTGGTTTTATAGTTTTTATACTGTTGTTGGTACTATTTTTTTATGTTATTTTGCAGAAGCAAATTGAAAAATGGAGAATAGGAAAGTGATAGAATACATGATCACCAAGCGTGTGATAGAATATATCGATGCCAATGTATTGGATCTTAAGAATCTAAGGACCGAACCGCGAGCCACAATTTTCAAAAAAATACAATTTATGTCCGAACTAAAAATCCTACAGTTCGGTTCCAAACCAATATGAGTCACAGTTCAGTTTCGATTTTATCCACGGATTACATATAAATTTCACATTCCTAATATAGTGCAGCAAACACAGATATTCCTCATTCCTAATAGTGTAGAAATAAACAACCAAAAAGTCAACAAAAAAAAAAAGCAGCTAAATTCTTGCATAATGCACTAATCAAATTCCTAATTATCCAAGCTTACATTCCATAAACCCAAAAACAAAATTACTTATGGTCATAACATATAACTTAACTAGTAACTGCGCCTGTGCCCAAAGGCACTCACTTATTCAAAAGCATTGATTTAACATGATGTAAACTTTTCGTGCGTAAAATGGCTTACTCTCCATAGATGGCCATACATATGGAATTAGAGTGCAAATGCTTCAAAATGTGAACCTTATGTTTTTGTCACTCTTTAACATCTCTAAGGTCAAATATCACCATTGATGAAACAACCAAAACCCACTTCCACACAATCTTAGAACAAAATGATGAAACATTGATGGAGTATTAAAAGTGGGTGTTGATACATACCCAGAATTTTGTACCCAGAATTAACTCAAACACACACACAAGTGTGTGGGCTCCACACACACTACACATCCAGTGTATGGGAAACAACCAAATTCTGGGTCAATTTTGGGTACTTAGCATTATTGATTAAAAGTACATGAGAGAAGATGGGTATAATAACATCAAAATATTAGTAAATGTACAACAAATTCCTGTACAACCATTTACAATAGCTGATGTGGTACCACCATGCTTTGACCGACCGGGTGACTAAAAATAAGACGCGTCCCAAGCGCAGGACTCTCGACCGATGTAGCATAATATCCGGAAGTACCGGAGTCGAATCCACAGAGACGGACGAACGTGTGCAGGACTCAAAAATGACGGGTTCACAGTTTATCTTGGCTCTTAGGTAGCCACCCCTTGTTCAATGAGATTAATTTACTAACTAAATTACCAGACTAAATTAACTAAAAACGGATTTAAAAAGGAGAGTACAGCCGTAGGAACCCAGCGTCCGCGACTAGCCTAACCAATGTTTACTCGGGCCACAATTACTCTTTTTTACTGATTTTAGAATAAGAAAAAGATCCCTAACAAATGCGCACCACCTGTCACCAGATTCCGTGTGCATTCGAATTCCGGCGATGCCTGGGTTTTGTTTGTTAGATGAGTTTCCGTTTCCTAAAACTGCCCGAAAATCAAGTTAATTCGGCCCCGAGATGAAACATCGATTAGTCTAGTGCGCAGCGCTTTCTCCCGCAACCGCACTCTATACGACTACTCGCTCATGATGCTTGAAGTAACAAAAATTATAATAACCCTAGATCTAAACATGATTGCAAATTAAAATATAGGAAAATAGAAAACAATACTGTAAATTGCAAGGAGAAATCAAACTTGACTATCAATACGAAACACCAATCCAAGAGCTGAAACTCTCAAAATCTGGAACAAACTTGAACGTATAATGATGGCCGAAAACTGTAGCCGAAAACTTCAAAACATAAAACCTAAATTATGAATGTCTACTGCTTGACCGTTCGGGTATCTAATAATTAACTCTAATTTCGTCCCAAGCGCAGGACTATAGACCGGTGCAGCATAATAAATCCGGAAGTACCGGAGTCGAACCACAGAGACGGTCTACGGTGTTGACCCAAACAATGCTAGATTCTATGTTTGCAAATGGCTCTCAGGTAGCCACCCCTTGTTCAGATGACTGATTTAATTAACTAAATTAAACTGATTAAATTATTGGACTCTTTATTAAAACAGAAGAGCACAGCCGTGGGCACTACAGTGTCTGCAACTAGCCTAATCCACATTCACTCGGGCTACAATTATTTAATTAATAGGTTTAACAATATGAAAAGAATTCCCAACAAATGCGCACCACTTGTCACCAACCACTGCGCGCATTTGGAATTGGCAATGCCCGGGTTTGTTTGTTAGAAAAGATTTCGTATTAAAAAACTGCGCATTAATTTGAATGATTCGGCACCGAGGTGGAACGCAAATTAGCCTAGCCACGGGACACCTTCGTCCCGCGGCCGTACTCTATACGACTACTCACACATATTGAAATAAATCGCAGAAGATGATTTGAGATCAAAACTAATCATGCTTTGAATAAATAAAATATAGAACCAATGGAAAACGATACCGTTATTGCAAAAGCAAAGTTAATCCTGACGAACAATCTGTGAAACAAATCCTGGAATTCACTCGAAAGCGTAACGACGAACGAAAAAAAACTTCAGATCTCGAGCCGAAAACTTGTAGAACTAAAACCTATGTAAAAGTTGTGGAACCCTAGAATGGGTTTAAACTTTAGTATTTATACTTACTAAGTAATCCTAATGAAAAACCGAATAAAAATCGTTAAGGAATTAGTTCTACGACCATCAATACGACGTAGTTTCAAAGCTGATGCTCCCGAAAGCTCTCGGTATCGATACCCCTAATAAGGGTATCGATACCGAACCCTTATCTCCTTCTTCCGCGTGCGACGTAGGTATCGATACCCTTTTCAGGGGTATCGATACTAAACATTCTGGACGAATTGTGCACTCTTCATAACCAACTAGTATCGATACGACTCTAGGGGGTATCGATACCGACCCCTTAAACCGTCCTTTTCAGCATTCCAAGCCCAAATTTCGACTCCCACGCCCAGCTCCACTTCAAGCCATGCATTAGGTGCACCAAAGACATCTTTCAACCTGGAAAAACATGCACAATACCAAAAACACTACCAAGCACGCATTAAACAGGAAAATGATCATAAAATCGCACGTCTAACGCGCCAACTCCCCTACTTAGGCGCTTATATATGTAATATCGCGCGCCTATCACATCCCCCAACTTGAGCGTTGCTAGTCCCTAGTAACGAACGAAACGAAAATAATAAAAACAACGACTCAATAAGGGATACGAGGGTTATGCAACCTGTACAAAATCAAATGAGCAATTTAAATATCATCCCTCTATTACCCACAACTCGGTCACATGCATGCTCCAACAAAACTTGAATAATTCCATTCCTCAACAAGGTTTAAAATAGAATGCTCCCACGTGACACAACATCACTCATACTCACCGAAACACTCTACATCCCATGTGAGGCGCCTGGCGATCGACGTGGAATGAAAAGAATCACCACGTGCCAGTCAAAACAACGCCGAAATATGCAATGGAAGCTCAATAATCAAGATACCACACATTCATAACTAAATATAAAACATGCATGCAAGAGAGTTAAATAACGTGCCTCGGGTCAACTAAGGACTTTATCGGCTTATAATGACCATGGTTAACAAGGGAAAAGGAGAACATGCGAAGGGTGGCGGCCTATAGAAGCGCATGGATAGTCTACCCTGACTGGCCGCCACCTCGACTCACATCACAATGATACAATATTCGACACAAACAGAACAAGAGTACGGGATAACGGTTATAAATTAAGACTCAAAATCCACCGACTCACAAATACTCCCCAAACATGAATGATAATACCACCACCCCGGCCAGCTCTGCGTACTACTTCTTCGTGCTCACATCCTTGAAATCATAGCTCGAGTAATCCAACTCAGTTTGCCTCTTAGGGTTCCATAACTTTGGTAAGTTTAGGTGTGGAAGGTTTAGAGGTTAAGGTTTGAATGGAGAAGAAGGAAAAGGGAAACGGGGAATGAGGGGGTGGAGAGAGAGAGTGGGAAAAAAATCGGATGGTCCCCTCAACTTGACCGCATTTTTTCCTTCTTTCTTTTTTTTTTTTTTTTTTCCTTTTTTTTCTGGAAAACTTGGAAATTCATAGCGACGGGTCAGAGGGTCAGTTGACCGTCTTTCCACCTCTCTCTTGTCATGATGATGGGTTAATATGGGGGAAAAGGAAATGAATTAAGGTTTAGGGGTTCTTTTTTTTTTTTTAAAACAAAGACATGGCACCCCAAAAGCAACATTTTAATTATTTCCAAAACGACGATGCTCATTTATTCCAATGATTCGAGGCCTCTAAAATGTGCATAGAGCTGGACCACCAAATTAATTCCACCCTATCACCGGTTTCCTAGGTTTGACACAGGAACTGAACATGGACTGGTTTAAAATGGGGTCAAAGGGACTCGTATAGTGGTTTGGTCATGCAAAAATAGCCTTGTTTCATCCCCTAAGCACGTCACCAACTCTCACACATGCATGCAAAATATTCAAACTATGATATGTGGTACAAACGCCTACTATTTTGTGCAAGTGCGGAAAGTGAAGAACAACAAAACATGGGATGCCTTAAGGACATACTGTGCACAACGTGGGAACACCTACTCCACTTGCCTATGGTGTGGAGAATACTCAAACAGGGATGCCAGATATATGCATGTGAACAAGTTAAACAGGCAAACAATGAGACAAAAATCTAGCATGCTCATCTAACTCATACAAACAAGCATAACGATCGTATCCCCAGACTCAAAAATTAACCAAAAATTTAAAAAGATAACCCCTAAACTACTAGCAACGCTCAAAACAAACCAAACGTGTACAAAGTACACCCCTTCCCCCAACTTGAAAATTGCTCTGTCCCCAGAGCATGAAGACAAAACATAAAAATAAAAGAACAAGGGAAAGAGATGGACCGACGGATGGCAGCCAACCATCACGACCCCGGCCGATTTATTGGGAATTTGCCACCATTGTCGCTGGTCGTCATCAGAACCGCTCCCAGGATCTAAGCCTGCAAAAGACGCAAGAACCAACTACCTACTAGGCAACAAATGATGTCAGTACTGCCCGCATGTGAAAGCCGGGCCACAACAAATAAAATAAAGCAAATAACGAACACCACCAGACATTCACGCAGTCTCACGCGTCATACTTTTCTCCCCATCCCCCAACTGAAGTGAAAGAGTGGGTGGCTATACAAGACCATCAGAAATATTTTATTTTATTTTATTTTATTTTATTTTTTTTTTTGCAAAACTGAAAAACAAACGCGAATATACAAGAATTTCCCTTACTAACCGGAGCTGGGCACACGATCCTTATTTGAATAGCGGCGTGCGAAGCTATAAATACCCAAGTCAATGATGGGTACCCCTATTGCTAGGGGTCGGGTCCACACTCAATGAAGAGCATGGTACGCGTGAGCTACCCGTCAAAACATGGCTGAAAAAGCCTACTCAGCCTGCATCTAAAAGCTTCACAACCTCAGCCCGAACCACCTCTTTCATATGGGGATTCAAGTGCCGCTGAGGCTGCCTAGAAGGTTTCACACTATACTCAACCTCCACACTCTCCTCAACATTTAACATCCCTAACAGACTTCCTACCTCCTCATCATCCTCACCCAAAGTACTAACACTATAGACATCCACCTCCATTTTCTCCTTGCCAACGAGATAACTGGACCTTGCCGGTTTGCAATTCATAACTTGACATTGGAGGTGGCTAAAAAGGACGACCTAAAATGATGGGAGTCTTTTCTAGAACCTCGGGATTTGAGCGGGTGTCTAGGACAATAAAATGCAGGAATTGGAACTCACCTACCTTAATCATCACATCCTCCACCACACCCTTTGGTACTCTCACACTCCGATCCGCCAACTGCAGCGTGACAGGAGAAGCTCTCAGATTGCCTAGGCCCAGTCTTAAGTATGCGGAATAAGGGAGTAAATTAACACTCGCCCCCCAAGTCCAACAATGCTTTATCGAATGTCCGGCTGCGATAGCTATAGGGATGGTGGGACACCCCGGATCCTTGCACTTGGCAGAATCTCGGTTTGAAAAATGGAGCTCACTACCTCGGTCAAAACCACGTTGTTCGACTCTTGCGCTTTGTTGTGCGAGGTCCTTGAGAACCTTCGCACACTGGGGAAAAGACTCAATCGCCTCCATCAGAGAAATAGGGAACCGCACCCTCTTAAAAAGTTCTAACATCTTATGATTCGTACTCGCTTAGGCTTCACCGCCAATCTTTGGGGAAATGGAGCTAATGGCATCGACAGACGTTGGAGTCGTGGGGGCCGCAACAACAGGCACCACCACCTTAGGTGACTCCTCACTCTCCTCTACCTCCTTCCTAGGGACATTGACAATATCGAGTTGCTCGGTGCATCCACCGGCTCCAAGGGTGGAACTGTTTTTGCTTTGTCTGAATGGTCTTACCAATCGATTTCCCACTCCGGAGAATGGTGATCGACTTAGCCTCCTCCTGATTCTGACTCTGAGTATTAGGACCTGTAGGATGTCCTAAGTAATGGGCACCCGCTGAACTACCCTGAGCTGGAAATCTACCCTCTCTCTGCTTTGCATTGACCGACAACCGCAATGAGTTGTGACATCTGGGTTGTAAGGGCTCCTATTTGCTGCCTTGTTTCAGTTTGAAATGTCATCTGTGATTGCATCAGGGAATTGACATTATCCTCTAACTTATGATCACGCGCGGTCATCTGTGAATAACCTGGGGGAGGACCACTAGTGGATGGACCTGCCCCCCTACCAGGCTGTGACTGGTAGTTATATGGGATGACTTGGCCTTGCGGAGGCCTGGGTGCTTGGGACTGATGAAACTGTTGCGGCGGAGGCGGCGCAAGGAGTTGCGCTTGACCTCCACCTGCGGGTCTATGGTCTGACCACCCAAAGTTGGGGTGATCTCTCCATCCCGGGTTATACGTATTTGAGTATGGGTCCCAATTCCTCACAGCATTTACCTCTTCCTGATTATTCTGACTCGCTCCCTTAGCAGCTAAAAATCCGGGGCATGCAGTTGCAATGTGCCCCTTACACTCACACCACACACAGACTTCCTCTATACTGACCTCATGCACTGGACGAGTCTGCCTAACTTCTAATTCCTCTAGCTTTTGCGCCATCTTTTCAACCTGGGCCTGGAGTCGCTGGTCACGTATGGTAACGGGGATAACATTGGACCCAGAAGGTCCGGACCGATCAAAATCAGAGGGTTCTAACGCCCTCTGCCTATCTGCTAGGTCATCCAGAAAATCCCAACCCTCATCCGCAGTTTTGGACAAGAAGTCGTCCCCTTTACACGAATACTCTATGTGCTGGATTGTCTCAGCGTTGAGACCCAGGTGAAAGAATTCGACCAACTGTATCTTCTCAAAACCAGGGTGTGGCATTCTTAAGAGCAAATCTTTGAAACGCTCCCATGCCTTCACAAACGACTCTCCCCTCTCTTGCCTAAAGCCCTGGATTTGACGCCTTAAACTATTAGTTTTAGCCTCAGAAAAATATTTCCTGTAAAACGCGTCACGCACATGTGCCCATGTGGTGAAGGACTGAGACTTTTGCATTCTGAACCATCTAAGTGCGCCATCTTTTAAAGTTGCCTCAAACAGCTTGAGGCAGGCATTGTCATATTGGGTAGTAGACGCCAGGTTGCGCACTAACCCCTCAAACGTCCGCACATGTTCGTACGGATCATCAGACTCTCTCCCATAGAAGTTAGGGAGGCTATTTAGGACACCAGGTTTTACAGTGAAGGCATTGCGTGCCTCCTGTGTCTCTTGAGGAAACACAATCGGCCCGGGAGGAGTGGTCCTCTCGGGATTCAAATGCTGCCTCAACGACGGTTGTTGAATTACCTGTTGGTCTCCCATTTCAAAAGATTCTGGTTCGGAAACTGACTCTGACTCTGACTGATAAAGCGGATTATTGAAATTAACTGACTCGACAGGTAAATCTATGTAGAGTCCACCAATGGGAATGGACTCTGACCGACTCTCTACTGACTCTGACGAAGAATTTGAAGACTCTGACTGACCCGACCTGTTCTTTATCCTAATCAAGCGATTAGTACGATCACGGTAGTAGAGAGGATCAGGCTTACGTACGACTTGATTATCTCTACCTATGATGACTCAACTAAAAATTCAACAAACACTAAACTAACACCGTTTGAACACACGTCACCGTCCCCGGCAACGGCGCCAAAAATGCTTGACCGTTCGGGTATCTAATAATTAACTCTAATTTCGTCCCAAGCGCAGGACTATAGACCGGTGCAGCATAATAAATCCGGAAGTACCGGAGTCGAACCACAGAGACGGTCTACGGTGTTGACCCAAACAATGCTAGATTCTATGTTTGCAAATGGCTCTCAGGTAGCCACCCCTTGTTCAGATGACTAATTTAATTAACTAAATTAAACTGATTAAATTATTGGACTCTTAATTAAAACAGAAGAGCACAGCCGTGGGCACTACAGTGTCTGCAACTAGCCTAATCCACATTCACTCGGGCTACAATTATTTAATTAATAGGTTTAACAATATGAAAAGAATTCCCAACAAATGCGCACCACTTGTCACCAACCACTGCGCGCATTTGGAATTGGCAATGCCCGGGTTTGTTTGTTAGAAAAGATTTCGTATTAAAAAACTGCGCATTAATTTGAATGATTCGGCACCGAGGTGGAACGCAAATTAGCCTAGCCACGGGACACCTTCGTCCCGCGGCCGCACTCTATACGACTACTCACACATATTGAAATAAATCGCAGAAGATGATTTGAGATCAAAACTAATCATGCTTTGAATAAATAAAATATAGAACCAATGGAAAACAATACCGTTATTGCAAAAGCAAAGTTAATCCTGACGAACAATCTGTGAAACAAATCCTGGAATTCACTCGAAAGCGTAACGACGAACGAAAAAAAACTTCAGATCTCGAGCCGAAAACTTGTAGAACTAAAACCTATGTAAAAGTTGTGGAACCCTAGAATGGGTTTAAACTTTAGTATTTATACTTACTAAGTAATCCTAATGAAAAACCGAATAAAAATCGTTAAGGAATTAGTTCTACGACCATCAATACGACGTAGTTTCAAAGCTGATGCTCCCGAAAGCTCTCGGTATCGATACCCCTAATAAGGGGTATCGATACCGAACCCTTATCTCCTTCTTCCGCGTACGACGTAGGTATCGATACCCTTTTCAGGGGTATCGATACTAAACATTCTGGACGAATTGTGCACTCTTCATAACCAACTAGTATCGATACGGCTCTAGGGGGTATCGATACCGACCCCTTAAGCCGTCCTTTTCAGCATTCCAAGCCCAAATTTCGACTCACACGCCCAGCTCCACTTCAAGCCATGCATTAGGTGCACCAAAGACATCTTTCAACCTGGAAAAACATGCACAATACCAAAAACACTACCAAGCACGCATTAAACAGGAAAATGATCATAAAATCGCACGTCTAACGCGCCAACTCCCCTACTTAGGCGCTTATATATGTAATATCGCGCGCCTATCATCTACCCCTAATGAATGATAACAAAACGTATTTATAGTAATCGTCCCGCGAACCATCAAAACGGCATCATTTAGCTTTGCCCGTAACCAATAGGTATCGATACCCCTTAAAAGGGTAGCGATACCGAATCCTTAGACTCCTTCTTTGACTGATAAGCCGTAGGTAGGGATACCCCTTAGAGGGGTATCGATACTAAACCTTCTGGAACCAATTCGTCCCCTTGAAGCCAATTGGTATCGATACGGCTGTGGGGGGTATCGATACCGAGATCCTTCGACTTGCACTTTCACGACTCAAGCCTCAATCCTTGATTCCCACGCCCAGCTCCACTTCAAGCCATGCAAAAGCGCGCCAAAGTCATCCTTCTACCTGGTAAATCATGCAAACACCAAACACACCACCGTGCACGCATTAAACGGAAAATGAACATTAAACCGCACGTCTAACGCGCTAACTCCCCCTACTTAGGCGCTTATATTTACAATATTGCGCGCCTATCACACCCCCCAACTTGAAGGTTGCTAGCCCCTAGCAACAAAAAGAACAAAACAAATAAATAAAAGGATAGATCTTTTAAACCCCGGGCGGCCCCGGTAGGACGAGTGAAGTCTCGTGAGGGTTTTCAGCAGTGATCACCCACAAAACACAAAGGACTCGGACACTTCGAATGCGACTCAACCCAATTAATCACCTCTAAAAGCACTACAGTAACTTTCAAGCAAGTCAAAGGCAAGATATTTCATTCATGGATAAAGTTAAACAAATGAACTCCGTACCAAACTTAGCACAAAAATTAATCCTCTCACCTACGATCGGATAGCAAATTTTCAAATGGCATGCGTGAATGAAAAGCCACATAAAGAAAATTTACCAATCTCGAGAACAGTTCACACACCGTTGATAGCCCAATACCTCTTTAAGCACACTCCTTCCCTTTTCTCTCCTCCTCTTTTTTTTTTTTTTTTACTTTGCATGGTCGTGCAATGCCGGATCTCTCGGGCTTTCTAGTTGACTCTTTAGCGAGCTTTGGGTCGGCTATCCCCAAGCCAAACGACCTTAGAGCACCAGGTTTTAAGAGACCCCTACGGACTTAATTGCTCAAGTCAAAAAGGCTTTATTGAGATCCAAGCTAACTACATTTACCGATACTTTCACAAGGTCTATCCATCTTTTGACGCGAACAACACGGTGGGAGCATACCCCGATTGTCCGGTTACTACTCAATGGACGCCCGGATAAGCATTAACAAAATAGCACACATAACTCTTTTTTTCTTCTTTTCTTTTAGAAGGAGTTCCACAAAAATCTCATCAAACAAGTTAACACATACCAGATTACCAATGACACATGAACCAAACTCGAGACCGGCAAATCATCAAGTGGGACAGTGTGTGTGTGTGTGAGTATGCTTTCAAGTGACCAAACGCTATCCAACTATAGATGATACGGGCTAACCAAGTACTTCTTCAACATCATGTTCACGAGCTTAAGTCTATCCATGAAATCATATCGAGACTCCGACTCGCACAACAACCACTATAGTGCTAATTAACAGTCATTAACCAAGAATAGTTACACCCAAGCATCCCAATTCTTTTTTTTTTTTTTTTTTAAAAAAAAAAAAAACATGTACTACGAAGTAAGTACACCCTCCCCCCAACTTGAAATGTGCTCTGTCCCCAGAGCATGGAGACAAAGAAAAAGAAAAACAAAGAGAAGGAAAGAATGAACCTGAGGTGGCAGCCAACCACCATGACCTCGGCCGATGTGCGAGGAATTTGCTGCCTTTGCATTTCTCGTCATTGCAGCTGCTCCAGGGCTTGCTCCTTCGGCGCCCAATAGTGGGACCACAGCTACTCACACAAGGCCGCGCTGGGGGCTTCGAACTTACAACCGCCACACATAATGGCACTCATGACCGAGAGCTCCTGAATGCCTCCATCACCCCATCGGTGAGGCTTAAACTACCAAGGCTGGTGTGGTAGCGCGCGTACCCTGCCAAAAGACTGAAACCACAACTACCGAAAATATGCAAATGACATTAGTCCTGCCCGCTCGTAGTAGCCGGGCCACAAGGAAACTAACATGAAAAAGAAATAAAGAGAGAGAGAGAGAGAGAGAGAGAGAGAGAGAGAGAGAGAGAGAGAGTGTGTTTAGCCAAACGTGAATTTTGAACATTTAACATATCAACAAAAATTAGTACTATGAACACTCCACTCCACTCCAAACTTTGTGCTAAAAACTGAACTCGGCCAGACCACAAGAAAAGATATTTCGAATAAAGCAATTGCCGAATTGTTTTAAGAAATTTCAGCGCCTCTAAGTGCTCATGTGAAACCAAATTAATTTTCGAGCAGTGGACATAATATGCGAGAGAAGGAAGATAAACAAAATCGTAATCATCAACACCAAGAAAATCAATATGTTCCACTACCGTCGACTTCGACTCTTCTACCAAAACCTCCTCCGCCAAGTTTGGTTTCTCAACTAATTCCTCCTCATCAAAGTCTTGGTCCCCAAAAATAAGAGACTCGCTCTCAAACTCATCATCGCCTATCTTGCTCGTCCATTAAGGACTGACCGCAAATAAGCAATCTCGGCGTCCCACTCCTCGGAAAGTGGGGAGATTTTTCGATCGGACCATCACACGGAGGGCAGTGAGCTCCTCGTTCTCTAGACTCATAGGAGCGCAAAAGGAAAACGTAGGCAGCGCGGATCAACAGTGGGAGATACATGAGAGGGGGTTCGACCTTTACATTAGACTCAAGGGGGGAACATTGGGCAGTTAGCTCCGCGTTCGCTCCCAACTCAGAAGGTTCCACCAAACCCTCATCAACCCCACCCCCAATGACAAGTGGGTCAACTTCCTCTTCTCTCTCTTCCCTAGTGAAGCTCCTCAAGATTCGGACTCGAGTATTAGGATCTCGTAGGATTTCCTAAGTAATGGGCACCCGCTGAACTACCCTGAGCTGGAAATCTACCCCTCTCCTGCTGCAGTTGACTGACAACCGCAATGAGTTGTGACATTTGGGTTGTAAGGGCCCCAATTTGCTGTCTTGTTTCTGCCTCCATAAAATGACGTGACTCAGCTACCTCTTCCTTTGGCAGGGAATTGGCACTATTAGAATTTAAAGCACAATATTCATTTTTGAATCTGGGCCAAAAGATCATAAAGCGTAAAGCCTTAGCGGTGGTTTGTCCCAAAACCCCGTCACTCATCACGTCCGAGATATTGTTGACTCTTTTGAGAAAGTCCTCTATAAAAATAACAAACTATTTCAGAATACTCATAGACATGATGTGTGACATTTTTGAGAAAACCCTTGAACCTTGCCCAACATTCACTAAAAGACTCATTCTCCTTTTCAACAAATCTTCGAATTTCACTCTCTGCCAAAAGACTCCTTGGGATAGCCATGCGGGTCTCATAGTCCCAAAAGGGTTTAGGAATTGGTGCCAGTTGACTCGAAAAAATGTCTGAGTAATGCTCGTGATCCCAAGAGGACTCAAAGGTACCCGGTTGACTTGAAGGGATATTTTCGTAACCCCAAAAATGACTCGAAGGAATACCTACTTGGTTCTCAAAATTCCAATAGGGTTCGTTAATTTGTGCAAATTTACTCAACAACATACTATGGTGTCGCTCTAACTCCCCAGGGGTATCAAGAAGGCCCATCAGTTTTTTTTTTTTTTTTTTTAACTCAAGAACAAAACACTTACTACTCGACTGACTCCAGATGACTCAACCTAGAAACAAAAAGATGCTAAAAACAAAAGACACTTTTTTTTTTTTTTTTATTGACTCAGATAAAAACACAAAGATACTAACCCGACCCGACTTCTTTGAACACACGGTGCCGTCCCCGGCAACGGCGCCAAAAATGCTTTGGCGGGATGGACGAAAAGTTAAAAAAAAAACACTAAGACTCACACCCTTGAACACACGTTGCCGTCCCCGGCAACGGCGCCAAAAATGCTTTGACCGACCGGGTGACTAAAAATAAGACGCGTCCCAAGCGCAGGACTCTCGACCGATGTAGCATAATATCCGGAAGTACCGGAGTCGAATCCACAGAGACGGACGAACGTGTGCAGGACTCAAAGATGACGGGTTCACAGTTTATCTTGGCTCTTAGGTAGCCACCCCTTGTTCAATGAGATTAATTTACTAACTAAATTACCAGACTAAATTAACTAAAAACGGATTTAAAAAGGAGAGTACAGCCGTAGGAACCCAGCGTCCGCGACTAGCCTAACCAATGTTTACTCGGGCCACAATTACTCTTTTTTACTGATTTTAGAATAAGAAAAAGATCCCTAACAAATGCGCACCACCTGTCACCAGATTCCGTGTGCATTCGAATTCCGGCGATGCCTGGGTTTTGTTTGTTAGATGAGTTTCCGTTTCCTAAAACTGCCCGAAAATCAAGTTAATTCGGCCCCGAGGTGAAACATCGATTAGTCTAGTGCGCAGCGCCTTCTCCCATGCACCGCACTCTATACGACTACTCGCTCATGATGCTTGAAGTAACATAAATTATAATAACCCTAGATCTAAACATGATTGCAAATTAAAATATAGGAAAATAGAAAACAATACCGTAAATTGCAAGGAGAAATCAAACTTGACTATCAATACGAAACACCAATCCAAGAGCTGAAACTCTCAAAATCTGGAACAAACTTGAACGTATAATGATGGCCGAAAACTGTAGCCGAAAACTTCAAAACATAAAACCTAAATTATGAATGTCTACCCCTAATGAATGATAACAAAACGTATTTATAGTAATCGTCCCGCGAACCATCAAAACGGCATCATTTAGCTTTGCCCGTAACCAATAGGTATCGATACCCCTTAAAAGGGTAGCGATACCGAATCCTTAGACTCCTTCTTTGACTGATAAGCCGTAGGTAGGGATACCCCTTAGAGGGGTATCGATACTAAACCTTCTGGAACCAATTCGTCCCCTTGAAGCCAATTGGTATCGATACGGCTGTGGGGGGTATCGATACCGAGATCCTTCGACTTGCACTTTCACGACTCAAGCCTCAATCCTTGATTCCCACGCCCAGCTCCACTTCAAGCCATGCAAAAGCGCGCCAAAGTCATCCTTCTACCTGGTAAATCATGCAAACACCAAACACACCACCGTGCACGCATTAAACGGAAAATGAACATTAAACCGCACGTCTAACGCGCTAACTCCCCCTACTTAGGCGCTTATATTTACAATATTGCGCGCCTATCACGCCACATCAGCGCTGGGGCCCGCAATTTACAGTAGCCTAAAAAGACAAAAGAAAAGGAACAATGATACATACACTCCCTACCACTCCCTCGCTCACATGTGGTGTGACCCACCACATGTGGGACCCACTGTGGGTTCCAGCACATGTGAAAGGGGGAGTGGTGGGGAGTGGCTGGGGAGGGAGTGTATCTATCATTTTTGAAAGAAAAGAGAAGTCAAAAAATTGAAGATCGGCTTCCTCTCCCTTATCACCCCCACGGCCCCACCACCACCCTCCCTCTCTCCCCTAAAAAACTTTCATGCCGCCGCCTTGCTAACATCCGACCCCCAATTCCCCTCCCCACTGTGTTAAAAAACAACTCCCCGCTTGAATTGTCCCACCCACCGCCACCAGGATGTGCAAAACACGTGCTGTAGGCCCGACGGAACAACTCCGACCCTACACGAATCTTGACCCCCGCCGCCTCCGCCTCTTGCGGTCGATTAATCAGAGACCGGAGGATACAGATCAGTCATTGTCGCTCAAGCTGAGCCTGGAGAAATGAGGTGGCGCAATCAGAGAGGCAGGGTGCCTTGCTGTGGGCCCTGTCAGTGGAGTAATGAGGTTTTCGGGTGGTGGTCTTGGAATTTGAGTGGGGCTGGGGAGAGGTTGGGAGGTGAAAGTGTCTCCAACTGTTGGTCATTTGTCGACGCAAGCCCTGATTTTGGGATTTTTACAGAGGTTTCAAAGAAGAAGAAGAGATATGGGGGGAGGAAGCGCAGTATGTTGCGGGCCCCAGCGCTAACGCGGCAGTGCCACGTCAGCTGTTGTAAATGGTTGTAGAGGAATCCGTTGTACATGTAGCATTGTTGTAATAACATACTCCCTCCGTCCCAATTTCTTGGTCCTTCTTTCCATTTTGGGATGTCCCAAAATATTTGTCCCACTTCTAAAAATTTCCATCAAAATTAGGTCACTTTCCAATTTTACCCTTAAAAAGTACTTTTCCCATCTTAATTGGCTAGTCTATTATCTTTTATTTTATAACGGTTTTTATGATTTTGAAAATTTTGTATAATAAAACTAATTGATATCTATCAAACAAGATCCATATTGAATATGTTTTGACTTTCATATAATAAATTAGCCTTACAAATTTGGTCACAGTAATATTGACTGTATTTAGGGGCAAAATAGAAAAGTCAATACAAAGTTTTCACACCCCTTAAAAACCCACTTCCCCAAAAGGGGCCAAGAAATTGGGACGGAGGGAGTAAGATTTACATTTCAGGGAATGAAATTTCTTTCAAGAATGTAATTTCTTCTTATGGGCAACTGAAATATCAAAATCCACTTAAAACTCATGCAAGAGAAATTATCGCTCACATTGATCACTTGAAATGCAGTGGAAAATTGAATAAAAAATTGAAGAGTTGTGATTAAGGAACTTAAAGAATGTGATGTCATTATATTGCAAATTTTAATTTCGTAATTCCTGCATATATTGTGAAATTTAAAATAAGTGCATTGATTATATCCTCTATTCCTTAAATTGTCAAAGTTTTTTGGAAACCTTGAAATTACCAAGCTAATAATTCGAAAATGCTACTCACACAGCAACCCCACACAACAAGTACACAACAAGTTGCAAAACGACATCGTTTTGCTAAAAAAAAAAAAGAAAATCTAAACAACACGTCTTCTGCCTCTTCTTCCTCTTCCCCCAAATTCCCAGTCCATACAAACAGAGAAGAGAGACAAAGAGAGAACTTGGTAGCCCATTAGTCCAACTCCTGCCACCACTTGATGGCCACCGCCACCACCCAAGCACCTCCACACCGCCGAACACACCAAGAAGAGGCCTCTGTACAAGAAATGCTTCGATTCGTACAAGGAGTCGTTCGAAGCAGACTCACCACCAGGGTTTCTCTCTGTCTCTCTCTCTCTCTCTCTCTCTCTCTCACACACACACACACACACACACAACTGCTTACAATTCGCAGAGATAACCCCTAATTGAAAAACTAGGGTTCCAATTTGAGTTTTTAAGATTTGGATAAATGCTGTCATCAATGCGTGAGTTTTTGAGAAGAAAAAAATGTTTAATAGGGCTAATTTCAGCATCAAATAGCATGGACGACGGGTAATTTGTATGAAACGACGGTGGTGGTGGTTGTTGTCATCGCCGGTGGTGGTTGTTGTGGTCACCGGTGGTGGTGGTCTTCGTCGGGGTGCTGGTGATGGCACTCTTCTTCCCCTTCTTCTCACGCCCTCTTTGTTCTCTATGTTTGTATCTAACGAGAGAGGAGTGGGGTATTCAGATTTTGAAGTTTTGAGGTTTTTTTTATAATCAAAACGACGTCATTTTTGTCGTAGTTGTGTAGTTGCTATGTGGGGTTGTTGTGTCTGTAGCAGCGTCGCTAATAATTGTCTTTTGTGCAGAACTTGTAAATATCTCTTTAAACGTTGGAATCAACTGATTGATTGTTTCATTTTATAGATATTGAGTGATTCCTTAAAGATATTAGATTTCCTGTTTATCAAAAAAATAAAAGATATTGGATTTCCTTTTGAAAAATCCTTTTTATATGGGGTTTTTAATTTGAATAGGGAGTGATAAGAATCCTTAGATCAATATTACCATGAAATAAAAATTCAATCTCAACCCTCTAATCTGCCACGGAGGACAGTTGTGAAAGAAACATTTTACAAAACCGTTGTGTAATATAATATAGATAATTTACTTCTAATATTACTTACATTTATATTTATACTTATAAATGTGTATACATAAATATATCACTATCAGGGTTGTGTTCTTCCAATTTTTGAATCCATGTCCGGATTATTAATCCGCGGATAGGGACCAAAACATACGGTCCGGTTTGGCTCGATCTGATTTCACAGTTCACCGGATATTTTGTACGACCCAATTAAACCTGCAAGTACTACAAGTTTTCCAATAATGCTAAGGGGATTGAACCAAAGGGGGCCATAAATGTACAACAACTTGTGAGGCCCACTTTTGGATAGGGGTGTACACGGTCCGGATCGGATCGGATTGACATGAATCCAATCCTAATCCGCGAGTCACGGTTTTTAGAAAATCCAATCCGTGTCCAGACCAAAAGTCTCGTGGTCCGGTTCCAATCCGATCCGCGAGCCACGGATCGGTTCTGGTTTTAACCACGGATTATATGTCATACGTAAATAAGTAACAAACAGTTTCATTAAAATAAAATCCTAAAAAAATTCAAAAGTAGAAAACAAAGAGACCTTAGATGGAGCACGTGATAGAGCCACAACTAGGGCCTAAACAAGCACTAGTAGAAACATATAACTTAGTTCAGTTACATAGTGGAATAAAAACAAAGACAGTTTAACCAAAAAAATAATAGTGAACAACTACTAAATTCATGAAAGTCCAATACAAATGCAAGGTAGTGGAATACATGAAAGTCCAATACAAATTGACAATATTTATAGGAGATAACAGTATTACTCTATATCAAATTGACAATATCTATAAAAATGATAAAATTATTTATATATATACATATATATTTTTTTAAAAATTATATATAATAAAAATCTCACGGTCCGGATCGGTTAATCCACGATTTCCAAATTAAAATCCGTGTCCGGACCATTAATCCACAGTTAAAATCCAAAACATACGGATCGGTTCGGTCTGGACCGGATTCACGGTTCACCGGTTTTTTTGTGCAGCCCTACTTTTGGATCTCACACGAATAATTCGAATCCTTCATTAATTTAAAAATAATTTTTCAAGTGTTCGTGCCTAATTGGGGGATAGCAAACACAAATAATATTTCAAGACCCACACCCTGACACCCTCTCTATTAGCACGAGTTCCTATAAGTTTTCTTTTCAATTATTACTCTAATTTCTCTCCTTGCTCTTCACTCATAACTCAAAAAACCTACCTCGAAAACTAAACCAAACATACAAAACGGAACCAATAACAAGTTTCTTTTCATCTATGTTGTAATTGTACCAGATGGGGATCGGTCTGGTTCAATTTTACCTAATGACATTGTTAGCCTGGAAAAAAAAGAAAGTAAAAAATTATAGGTAAAGGCAAACTAAAAAAGAGACAGCATGTAGTTAATACCCAAAATAGGAAATGACTACAATACACATCTATGAAATGTGTATATCATATGCACCTATTGTATGGTCCAGATTGTTTTACCTCATTGGCAATCGTAACAATTTTTAGTTTTTCATAACTTTTCAGAAATATGATTCGTAACATTTTTTTATGATTCGTAACATTTTGGTGTTTCCCGTAACTTTTATATAAAAAAAAAAATCGTAACTTTTATAAAAAAATCGTAACTTTTATAGGGTGTGTATGATACACACCCAAATATGAGGTGTGTATTGTAGCCTTTTCTCAAATTTATATACTTCAAATTTCAAAACACCAAAACATACAATCATATAACAAACGAATTGGAGTACCAACTATACACCAAAACATACAAGAATATAACAAATGAATTGGGGGACCCTGCCGTCCCTTGGGACCGGGCGGTGGGCAGGGTGCCGACTTCACATGGCCGTCCGTTTCGCACATCAACGACTCAGATGTCATCTCGATTAAGAGTATCTACACCGTCCATAGTTCAATGCGATTCGAGCTATTGATGCACATTTATGTAGATATGTCTCAAGTTCGGTTTTGGGTTTTCGATGTGGATTTGTATAGATAAATCTGAATCCAAATCACAATCTGTCCATTTTTTCAACTTACAAAAGAAGCCGAACTTGATAATAATAATAATAATAATAATAATAATAATAATAATAATAATAAAGGGTTGAAAATCGACCCTCAGTTGGGATGAGTTCGGATACCTATCGGTTTTGGATGAGATGACATCCTATCAAACTTTTAATGTCACAATGTATCAAGCAACTCAACAAATTTCACAAGGAATCAAAACGAAAATAAGAAATTAAGTTTTAGTCGTTGATGGGAAAATGACTTTTGATTCAACTGTAAGATTTGAAGTCAAACTACTCTCTCTCCCTTCTCTCTTCTCCTCTCTCCACGTATGTTGAGGAAAGATTTCTTCGAGGTTCCACAAACACACACATACACGGAGTTTACTTGTTTTTGATTTATTACTATTTCCGATTTCGGATTCCCAAGTGAATACTATACTATATTAATCTGTCCAGAACTACGCAACACCTCTTCTAAATGTTACCCATAAACGCATCAAAGATTCCTGCAGATTTTCATTTCCCATAAATGGCCTTGGCTTATTCGTCCTACCTTCTTTCTTTTATCTACAGTCAAAAGGCCAAATGGTCTTCGGTGCTAGGGTAAGATAAAAGAAATTGATATTATTTGAGCACAACGAAAATTTGAAATTGTATATTTATTCATGTTTGTTCAAGTGATAGAATTAATCAGAGAGATCTTCTAACCTATGACCCAAACAATAAACCTAGAGGTGGCACTTTTGAACCCAACCCATGAACTCATCCAAATCCGTCCACTTATAATCCAACCCAACCTACCCGTATTAAAATATGGGTTGTATATGGGCCAACCCACATTAACCCATATTTATATGGGTTTACATGGGTTCAAAATAGGTTCAAAGTGGGTTGGACCCAAAAATTAAAATCACAAAAGTGTCCTGTGTCCCACTCACGTAGTCATGTTACTTTCTCTCTCTCTCTCTAGTCTCTAAAATGGACTATCACCCTTCACTCTTCAGCCATATCCTTCACACCTTGTCAGGCCAATTTCAGAATTCATCGGGAAAAGTTCTCTCAAAAATCATAAAAGACATTTTGAAAGGTCTCTCTCTCTCTCCCTCTCTTCAATTATCTCCAACACAAGCTCTCCTCTCTAAAATGAGGAGTGGAAGTGACATATTAATGGAAGATGACAGTAACTGGATTCGTCTGACCATCTAGCCTGCGATTCCCCTAGTTATCTCATTTGTCTAAAGAAAGTCACCAAGGAGATTTTTAACTTAAAGTAACACTGTTATCGAGAAACGATTTGTAACGGAAAATTTTTACGAAAATCATGGCATGTGCACGATTCACGAGACGATATGTCACAACAAGTTTTTCAAGAAAAGATACGATTGATTTCATTATAGAAATAGAGATGAGAATGAAAATGAAATGATGATGTGATGAATGATTGATACGATAGTGCCGTTTGAATACCGCCCTAGTTCCGTGGGGAGAATGTGGTGGTTAGGACTCAGCAGAACAACACGTAGTGGATGGACCTTATAAATAGACTGGTTTTTTTGAAATGCTAAATAGACTGGTTGAGTTCAGTGATATAAGACGACCGGGACTATGTCGTCTGTGACGCGAAGTGGACGAACCTTATAAACAATCTGGTTAAGTTCAGTGATATAAGCTAGCCGAGACTTCGAGTGGAAAGGTTGGTGACCGTTAGAAAGGGTAAGTAGAACGGGCCAATAACTTTCGAAGAAGAATGCTGATATGAGAAACTGATACGAGAAACTGATTTTATTACGCTGCACTCTGATTTGATTTGACACTGATATTTGACTACGTATGAACTTACTGTTTTCTTTAAATGATTTTCAACTGTTCACCTGCCACCTACTATATTGTTCTAGAATTGCTAGTTTAAGGTTGGGTAGAACTATCTATTGAGCGTCCTCGCTCACGGTGTTGCACTTGTGTCACCCTGACATAATACCACGATGTTACTTTGCGACTCTGACGTATTATGCTAGACTATAGAGTTGAACAGAAGGAGTACTATGGCTGGAAGGCCTACAAAGCAGAGCAGGATACCGTCGGGATGGACGACCGTGCAATGGAGTCGAGAATTCCTAGTTAACCCTGTAGAGAATGAATGTAATAGCAGAGAGATCTTTGAAATTTCCTTTTGGAATACTGTTGTAAACCCTATTTATTATTTATGTATTCTTTATTAACGAACCCAAATTTTAGGGGTGTTACAGGTGGCTTGTATATTCAAGTACTTCCGACAAAGTATTTTGCTTTTGTTGTAAATTGTTTGCGCAAGGTGAAAACAAGACATTGTTGGGTACTAATGGCTTGAGAAATTGGAGAAATTGAGAAAGTTTTTTTATTTTTATTGTTTTATGATTATCTTAAGACTTCGTAAAGGGCCCATATTTTTTTATTATTGCATTAAGCTCTTGAAAAGTCAGGGCCGGCCCTGCTTGATATGTGTCTATTCCTATATGATTCTTGATGTATATTTATCCAATAAATATATACTTTCACATAGGATGCACCCTTTCATATAGGATGTATCTTTTCATAATAAGACACCTCTTCACAATTAGACACCAAATAATTGAGAAATTTATTTATCACTCATTACTTCAATTAATAAATAGAAAGTGACATGTAGACCACATTATGTAATTTCTTACATAAGAAGGGACCAAGGGCCCTGCTGTCCCCATGGGTCGGCAGGGCTTGCCAACCCCAACTAGCACCGTTCGTTTTGACATTCAATGCTCCAGATTAAGAACAAAACTCTTTCGTGGAAGAGCAGGAAAGTTTGATTTTAAATTTGACCATCTAAAACACTTTTGGACTGTGTAGATTGGGGTTTTCAGGGTCTGCCAACCAAAGGGGACAACAACCTTAGGGTAAAAAGGTCAATATTGTTCAACCACATGGTTATTAATAGTATCAAATTACTTTTGATATTTTTATGCACAAAGAAATTAAGAGCTTAATGAAGTTTTAATAGAATGAACGGGTCCTATTGTGATATTCATATCGCAAAGGACTCTTTTGAGGTGCACTACAGTCTCGTAGTGCCTCATTGCATTACCTAAATTTTGAATAAATCGTACTAACCATTTTCGGGTGCCATCCAATATATAATTAAGGCATTAAGCAATGAAAATGCACATAAAAGTGTCATAATTTATTGGGTTAACAATAGCGTATCAATGTGCACACACCGTTGTATGTATACCAAATTTATGCTTCTAAACCATGGTTCAAATGCAGAGATGAGCTTGATTTTTTGTTAGTATTATAATAGAATGTAACAGAGGAAACCAGTAATTTTATATGGACAACTCAATTAGTTGTGGCACATATTATGCTATTATGCCCATGGTACGGTCACAGTATTTTCCTGTAAATACTTTACTCTGTTAATTATTTATAAGAACAGACATTGCTAAGGACAACTGGAATTGCAGAACATATAGCAAAAGTACTCCTGGAAATGGACAAGGACACAATTGGCAATGACTCAAGTATACGAGTATAATATTTGAGTTACACTAAATCAAGGATCGGATCTACACTAGTATCCTATCACCTACCTACCTTGGTCCAATTTTGAGCTATTGTGGCTTTGCGGTGAGCACACAACAGTGATCGAAAAAGTACACCCTAAAGTATTTATATGATCACTAATTATTAGTTTCTTATAATCTTAATAATTTTGGTTTATTTTGAAAAATAGCTATTATAAGTTAAACTCTCATTTCTCAATTTCTTCTACAAATAAAGTTATAACCATGTGAGTGTTACAATAGCCTAAAGAAATAGAAAACAAACTATTCATATCCTTTTATGGCATTAGGTAAAAATAATTTCAACTCATGAATGAATATATTGGAAACCAAAAGCTTTACATACTACGGGAAATGCTAGAAACAACCCATTAAGTGATCAATAAGGAGACTAGCTATTCCGTGTAAGAGTTAGCTCTTCTGTGTAAAAGTTTTAACTCTTTCATTGAAGAGAGATTTAATTTTTGTCCTCATCTCTTCTGATCACCCAATGAGTTGTTTCTAGCAAAACCCATGTACTATAATAAGTATGCATTTAGATAAAAAATAATCTCATGAAGCCAGCTCTCCTCGAGTCAAAATTCTGACTCCCCTACTGGACAACTATGTCAACAGTGCACACACAGTGGAAGTTTGAAATGTGGGTTCAAAGCAATATATATTGGGATGTGTGTTCCGCATTTTTTCCAAAGTATGCTCTAGCAATCTCTCTCTCTCTCTCTCTCTCTCTCTCTCTCTCTCTCTCTCTCTCGTGTCTTCCTTCATTCGAGTAATACTTTCGAATGCCATTGTAAAAGATCACCCTCCTCCCGCAAAAGTAGCAGTTAGACAACCAATTTGCACCCTCTCTGCACTTTGCACTTTGCACCCTCTCTGCATTTTTATCTTTTTTTGGCACTTTTTATTTTTGAAGAAAGTTTGGCGCAGTAAGTAATAAAAGTTTCAGTGACAGTAATTAGTTTACTCAATTCCATCTCTTCGTTCTATGAAAGTCCTTTATCTATGGTCTCATTAACATTCACCTTCTCTATCTCTCCCTCTCCAGCACAACGCAAGCATGTGCCAATGACTCAATCTCTAGAGATTAAAGGTGATGACCGCGTGCTATCGCGGGATGCTGCCCAAAATGATGATAAAAGTAGAACAAGAGAGAACAACAAATTCTTCAATCGGTTTTCCAAGGATTTTTCGGTTCGCGAGGTACTCTCTTTCTCTCTCTGTGTTCACCGGCTCTCTTTTTCAGTGTTAACTGCGACACCATTTTCATCCTCTAGCGCTTTTGGTGTGGTAACTGTGGTGGTACAATTTTTACCACCACTTTTGATTACCCAGGTGCACTTATTTAATGTTCTCTGGTACATAACAATGCCGTTAAATATATTTCCATGAGACTTCAAATTATTATTATTATTTTTTTGAACTACAAGAAAGGTGGGAGGGTGCAACCAGCGTACGTAGCAGCCCCCTTGGACGTGACCATAGGGGCTTCCGACCTGTGGAATGTCTGGTTCGAGGCATAGTTATTGTCCGGAAGGACAGACCATCACCATAGCACCACTTAGGTACTAGATAGATAAATGGCCTTCCACGTTAGTCCTGCAGTTGGCAGGACTTGAACCTTGTCAGATCGTATACGACAGGAAGATGTACTTAAACTCACTCATCCTTGCCATTTATCTAGGCTACTTCGGTGGTCACTATTATTTTGCTACAACTACAGGAATCAATATTGGTAACGAGAAATCCGGACGGAGGGAGTATTGTTTATTTTTTCAGAAGCCGAATATAAGTTGAATAACGAGAAGTTTCGAGGAAAGCACAGATAAAATACTAATGGCAAAAGATACTAAGAAGTATGACTACACACTTAAGTTGACTTTCTTTGGTCATGATCTTCTTAAAACAATTTGACAAAACGGCATGGCTATTCGCTAGTGTTAATTTGCCTAATAGTTTTATGATCAAGAATATATCAAAATTTATGGTGGTTGAAGTTTGACAGAGTTATGCATGCCCAAGCAAAAAACAAATTCATGTGATAAAAACAATTCATAAGTCACCTCACATTTGTTCTCCACTCACAAACTTGTACAATAGAGTCCACCATCCACTTGTGATTACATAAGAACAGGGCCGGCCCAAGGGCTTGGGGATGCCATAGGCCCAATCTAAAAATTGTCTTAAAAGTACAACACTTAGAGGGAAAAAAATTTGTTCACCCTCATCAAAAGAGGGTGAACAAAACCCTCACCCAGATCATTCTCTCACAATATATAAAGCTGCCTCTCTCGAGAGGAGAGTTTCTCTCTCTACTATAGAGATTTCCTAGGGTTCTATCCCTACTCCAGCCACCCTCCGCCGCCGTCCTTCCTTCCTTCTTACCGCTGTCCATCCGCTTCCCTGGTCCATCCTATCCTCCCTCCTTCCTCTCTTCTCCATTTGGTTCTGTGGCGGGGGCGGGCTCCGCCTCTTGGCCCGCCTCCCCCAATCTCTCACCGCCCGCCGCCATACCATCACCCCCACGCCTGTCTGAACCATGCTTCCTCCGCCCAACCTCCCTCATCTACCCATCCCATCTCACAGCTCCCCTCCGCCCTCCCTCTTCCACCTTCAAGCTTCCTCCGCCCAACCTCCCTCCACCGCCTGATCCTCCTCCACCTTGCCGCAGCTTTTCCTCTGCCCCTTGGTTTCAGATCTGACGTGGGGTGATGCTAGGGCGGCCTGGCCCCTCCGGCAAATAATGGTTCCTGATCCGTTGGCGGCGGCTATGGAATCTGGTCTTATGCTCTCCCGGAGTAGCGACTCAGCATGAACTCGGAGCCTTTGAGGGGACTCGGTGTGACTCTTGGGGTCTACTCGGGCTGACTCAGTTTGTTTTCTCCTTGTTTTGCTGTGTTTGTTAGTTAGTTTGTTGGTTTTTGTTTGTTAGTCTTTGTCTGCTCTGGTTGTGGTGCTTGATTTGAGGTCTGGCTCGTTGTGGGTTTCTGGCCAAAATGTCGTGCCCAGAGTTCTGAAGTGTCAGCAAGAACTCGCACCGGAGCATCCCTTCGCAGCTGTGAGGAACTTGATTTCCTTACGTCGTGAATGCCAACGTTAGCCGCTAATTAAGGACCGCTCCAATGGATTGAGCTCTGGGTGGCTCCTCTACCGATACTCGGACGGACACTACGCCGCATTGAGTCGGTCTGTTTTTTGCAGTAACGTGTCTTTGAGCCTTATGCCCATAATGGTTTGCTCGTGTCCTAGTGTACGTAGTGTTAGCTCTTTCCGAAGTTTTTTGATTAACTCTTGTAAGTGCCGTTTGGCTTCCTGAAATGGAATTTGCATTCTGATAAAAAAAAAAAAAAAAGTACAACACTTGAATAATTTTTCCAGTAACAATCACAATACGAGAAAACCAAAACAATATAAAGTTCTACCAATCATTATATAATAATAGAAAAGTCAAAACACCAAGTCTCCAAATACATATAACGCATAATCACTTGAATATTACACGTGTTGCATTTTTAGAAGCAAAAGTATCAATTACACTTATATAATCCACCCTCTTCTACTAAGTCATTGTTTAGGCCCCTTTTTTAAAATCACATTGGACCTTTTTATTTTTCCTTTTGGGTTAGAAAAGACCCCTACTCAAGTCCACTACTAAAAATCCTTAGAGTGCCCCTATTTTGGGACTTTTTTGAAGGCCCTAAGCTCAGGCCTCTTGGGCCTTAGGCTTGAGCCACAATAGAAGTAATCATGTTCTATTTTCTGGAAAAAGGTGTACTTATATACTACTGTATTATTCATGGTCAGGATTTTAAACAAACACCGTTACGTATCGAATTGACTATTACGTAACAGGATATTGGACATTTTTAACATCATCCTTTCCTGGGTAAAAAATTAAATTAATGAAAGGACATTTTTGTAAATGCAGAAGTGCAAATGGTAAATGAGGAATTGCGAAAATCAACGCGCTTAATAACCCAAGTAGCTATGCATGGATGTGAATTAGCATATGCGTAAAATACATGTTTAACTTTTGCTTGTGTTTTTTCAGGCAGTAGAAGAGCTGCTAATGCTTGGGAAAATTGCATGCCCAGTACTTATGACCACATTGCTCATATGCTCCAAATCAATGATTTCCATGATTTTCTTGGGTCGTATGGGAAAAACAGAGCTAGCCGGGGGCTCCCTTGCCATCGGATTTGCAAACATTACAGCCTTTTCGGTCTTGAGAGGCCTGTCGATGGCAATGGACCCGATTTGTTCTCAAGCCTTTGGAGCCAAGAGATGGTCAGTCCTAAGCCAAACTTACATCAAAACATTCCTCCTCCTCTTGTTCGCTTGCGTTCCCATCTCAATCCTCTGGCTTAACGTTGACCACGTCTTTCACCGGTTAGGCCAGGACCGTGCTATAACCAAAGTCGCCAAAGTTTACCTTTTGTTTTCGCTTCCTGAATTGCTCGCCCAAGCTCATTTGATGCCCTTGAAGTCGTTTTTAAGGATTCAGGGACTGAACTCGCCATCAACTCTGGCTACTGCAGTATCCACAATCCTACACCTACCTATTTGTTATCTTTTGGTGACATACTTTAATTTAGGCGTGAAAGGCCTTGCGTTGAGCTCCATTTTGTACGCGTTCAACACCAACATCGGCTTGTTGATTTACGTGGTCCTTTCGAAAGTATCGATGAAGCCTTGGGATGGGTTGACGATCGTGTCTACTTTCCACGGCTGGTGGCCGTTGATTAGCCTTGCGTTGCCCAGTGTGTTTTCTGTTTGCTTGGAATGGTGGTGGTTTGAGATCATTCTATTTCTTAGTGGACGATTGAGCGATCCGGAGTCTTCGGTTGGGGCAGTGGGCATACTAATTCAAACCACGGGGACTATTTACGCGTTCCCTTATTCTCTGAGCGTGAGTATATCGCAGCGCGTGGGCTACGAGTTGGGCGCGGGTGAAGCTTCCCGTGCGAAGAGAGCGGCCGTAATTGGTATAGCAGTCGCTTTCTCTTGCGGGTTCGTAGCTCTAAGTCTCGCTTTCACTCTGAGATCCGTGTGGGGGAAAATGTTCACCAATGACCCGCTGACACTCACGCTGATCTCGACCGCACTTCCAATCTTAGGTCTGGCAGAACTTGGTAACGCACCCCAAACGGCTGCCTGTGGGGTCCTAATGGGATCTGCCAGGCCTAAGGTGGGAGTTCGCGTCAATTTAGCATCGTTTTATCTCATTGGTTTGCCGGTTGCGGTTCTTTTGGCATTCAAATTTGGGATTGGGTTTTTGGGGTTATGGTGGGGGCTAGCAGCTGCAGAATTTTCTTGCGTGGTGATGATGTTGTCCACACTGTATCAAACAGATTGGAAGTACGAGACTAAAAGGGCTGAGGAGCTGACCCTGGCTGCTGGAGAAGATGATTTGAATACCAACCTAGTAGCTTGATGTGATTCCAATCTAGAATTGACTTTGTTTTGCTGATAAACCGGGAGCGGTGTTGGTGCTCACAGCACTGCACACAATCCGAGCTGTCCCCTCAATGATCCAATGGTCCAGTTTTTATCTCAATCGTGCGACATCTGAGCTGTTAATTGCAAAATGAAATCTGGACCATTGAATCGCCGAGCGGACGACCCTGATGATGCGCATCACCCCCTGCACAAGACCATCGACGGACCAATGTAAATCATATATTTTGTCAAAGGAATTTGAAGAGTTATGTTGCTCCAATCTATTAAAAATTTGCAAAACCCTATACAGCATATAAGACATACGTATGCAGAAAATAAACAAATTAATTAAAAAAAAAAGAGCAAACTTTTAACATTGTCCTTGTAGTTTATCTTGTGTCTCGATTTTATCGCTGCCCTTGTAGTTACCAATTTGTATGGATTTCGTCAAGTCTCGAGTTTGTCTCTTTAGTTTCCAAAAAAATATCATTTCAGATTACATTTTTTGGGTTATTCGTCTCGATAAGAGAAATCAAATAATTAAAAAAATACTAACCAAACTAACAAAAAATTTATATACAAACAAATTTTTATAAAAAAAAGTTTGTCTGTTTTGGATTTTTTTGTCTTTAATGAACTTTTTTAAGGTTTGGATTTGTTATTCTTTAGATTTCTCCTTTTAAGGCTAACCAATAATGTAAATAACCTTCAACGCAAAAATAAAGTTTTAAAAATATTTAAATAAAGACAAAAACGAATCCGAAATGATTGTAAAGTCAAAACACCTCTAAGTTCCGTTAACCAAATCAAAACCACAAATGCATCCACAAACTTTAAATGTATCCAACTACCATTCTATTGTCTCAGACCATAATCAATTTCACACAAAGAACCATTAAACTGTTCCCGACTCCCAGTTCAAGTATTATCAATAATAAAACATTTCAAAAAAAGCACAAAAAACTCCTACTTCTTTAAGAGATTGTGTAATAACCCGAAAGTTCGTAAATAAAAATTTCGATTTATTAATTCGAATATTTAAATTTTAATATCGTGAATTAAAATAATTTATATTTTAATTTAAATAACGCAAATAAAAATTCGTTATTTCATTTTATTAATTTTCTCATGATGGGAAGAAGTTCCCCTATTTCTCTTCAGTGGCGTCCTTGAGCGTTTTCGCCTTTCGCCTGATTTTGGAGAATCATGAATCATCAGGCGTGTATCCCTGAATTTTGCAATCTCAGGGATATGTCCTATGTTGTACCTTCTAGCAGCGGACTTCTTCTGCGGAGCCTTCAAAATTGTAGGAGTTTTATCCACCTTTGCACTCTTTCTCGTAGTGTGCACAGGCGTGGATTCGCCATCATCTTCCACATCTCCTCGTCGTGGTGTACGTAAAACGGGTTCTGAAATTACCATTGCTTATCTTTTTCAAAGAAACAAAGCTTTTCGTAAGCGTTTCCCACAGACGGCGCCAATTGTACAGGGATAAAATCCACGTAAGCCTGAATCACGTGCTTCCTTGATTCAACCCCAAATCTGCAAGACAAAAAAAGGGTTAGAGCACCTTTGCCTCTTGTCGGCAAAGGCCCTCCGATACCTAAGTTAGTATCTCGTACTCAAATTCTCAAATCACACAGTGCGTATGATTAGGGTTTCACAACGTACCGTTCTCCATAGGTTTATGTATAGGTGTAGATGGTTTACTTGATTTAGGCATCTCGTGCCCTGGTTTCCCATAAGCTCTAGGAATCCTTTTCCTAATAGGACTTTCCTATTAGGTACATGCTTCCAAATCCTGCCAGACCTCAGTAGTGGTCTTTCTTTCCATATAAGACTCTTTCCTATATGAAACCATTTCCTTATCAAGTTAGGAATGCTCATACTAATCCCATGTTCTACGAGACTGCTCCTTATCTCATAAGGAACCGCCTTAGATCATTCTAGAATGTCTCACCACCATATACGTGGCGGTGACGTGCTTCCACGTAGCTCGGAATAACCCGTACATAGCTCAACTCACTACGCCGAGCTGAATTATGTATTCCATAGTGCCGTTTAAGCTATACACGTAGCCTACCGCTCGGCCATATTAGGGGCATCCCTTTATGTCTCACGCCGAGCTAGCGCATCCTGATTTATTAGTTCACTCTTATTAATCTGGCCTTATTCGTGGCCAAACTAGCTCGGCACAGGCCTTCAAGGATTCCCTAAGTGGTGCCAAGCTATTCACCCTCTCGTGGTGAGTAATTAGGGCACATGTTTTGCCCTTCCCCAGGGTAATTAGGTTTTACCCACTCCAATTCCTATTTAGAAATGTGTTTGGGGGTAATGTACAAGTAAACACCATAAAAATTTATATGAGATCAACACCGGCGATCCTGTCAAGGATCCCGGATTTCCCGGATTGAGGCATTTTCGGTGTTTTGATGCTTTTACAAATTGTTTTGGGGAAATCCGAGCCGTCCAATGTGTTCAAAAGGTGTTTTCCAAGGTCCACGCGGGAAATCTTCAAAAAAAAATACCGGGAAGGGCTTGATCCAAGTAGTTTTTCGCAAAAACTGTAAATATAAAGTTTTTGCGAAAACTGCTTGGATCAAGCCCTTCCCGGTATTTTTTTTTGAAGATTTTCCGCGTGGACCTTGGAAAACACCTTCTGAACACATTGGACGGATCGGATCGTCAAAAAAATATCGGGAAGTGGAGTCCCGGATCCGGGACTCCCGGACTAGAACCGGACTCATGAGATCAAATACTTAGGAAGTAGCAAATAAGGGATGACTAAGTCATCTATTACGTAGCTGTTGAGTTATGTATGTTGCCTAAGATCATCAAATGATATCCTTTTGTATGATGCATGACTATTAAGACTTGTCCAACTCGTAGATAAATCAATATACCCTGTGTCGAGAGAGTTGCTCCTCGTTGCATAAGAAAAACTTGTGGGTCTTATTTGTCATGAGCTGATGAAAAATGCTCCATGAGCACTAAATAACATATTAAACTTGTGGTTGCAAATTACTTGGCTCGATTGCACAATATCAAACTTAAAAGTTGGAGGTTCTCTTCATAATTCTGTGAGAGTCGTCATGAGAATTTTCTACTATTTCATTTGAAACTGGAATAAGGCTTAGCCATCGGTCATATAACAACACATTTAGTTTACCCTATTGTCGGAAGCATGAAATTGAATTCGATGGACTTGATTTATTAAATCTTTTGGAAAAGTTTCAAAATACTCATCAAAATTTTGGCCCCAATGTTTAATAGACACCCAAATTGGTGGCAGATTATGTTAGGTTGGACTTAGACAGTGGGAGTAAAACATTTGAGGAGTTCTTTGAAGGGGAAATACTTGCATTGTTGGCACTGTTGGAAAACCCTCTCTTTTCCAGATATTCACCCAGAGGTCTCCCACTAGTTGAAAAAGACGATCCCTAGGGCTTTGAAATATTCCCATTAGCAAGATTGGGGCTAATCTACACCACATCTCCATTTTGTGGAGGCATTAGCACGTTAAGTGAAGATGGGTTAGTGTGTGAGAGACAATGGTGTTGATCACTTAGGGACCTGGGGATTATGCAACGCAGCATCCCAACTGTCCAAGAGTATTTTTAATGGTTCGGATTCGCAGATGATTTCTTATCGGTCAAAGTATACTCTTACAGACAAGAAAGCTATAACAAATCCGGACCATTAATTTCCAAGACAGACGGTTGTGATATGCGTTGCACCATCCCCGCTTCCATCCCTTAGTACCCTATTTGTCAATGTTTTCGAGAAAAGTTCGTAGGACTCAAAGTCAAAACTTTTGTTTAATCACTTGTTCAAAAAATTGCAGTCTAATTAGGTTTTAATAACATTTCAAATGTTTTTCTATGTTATGTGTTTGATTTGCTATTGTTTCCTTCCATTTCCTTTTGTCAATAACAACGCATTACATTTTTTTTTTTTGACAAGAAAATCAACCAATATAATATTAAGATGTAGAACAAAGGGCCCCTTAGCTAGGGAGTGAGCCTTCTTGACGACATCTCTACAAACTTCAACGACACGAGCAAAAAGAAACTTAGAACATAAACATACAAAATCAAACAAAAGGGGTGAAGCAAAGGATGAGCAAACTCTAAATTCCTAGCACTTCGAACAAATTCCATGCAATCCGTTTGAATAATGACCCCGGAGACACCCACACAGCGGCCCATTCCAAAGCTTTAATACCAGCAAACACCTCAACCATAGCTGCCGATTGAGCAAGAACCTGCATGGCCTGCGAATTAACGCCACAACCGTCGAGCGCTACCCAAGCAAAAGCAACACGTAACTGCCAGCCAAGCACAATCCGTAGCAAATAGCAAACATCTGCCCACCCTTCCATCAAAACCATCCTTTCAAAATTCAAAGCACAAGGCTGAGGCTCCCTTCCCATCACATTTCTTCACCAACGCCACCATTCTCCACTAGGGATCCAACACTCTGCACCCTAGCAACCTCACATTTCTTCAACGTCCCTTTAAACACCAAGAACCTAGACAATGCCTCATACACTGAACACCACACACTACTATAAACCACATCATTTCTAGCACACCAAATAACCCACAGTATACAAACCGAGTCCCAAATGGCATCTCGATCCGGATCCTTCCTTATCCACTCCACAAACCAATTCTCCAACCTCTTAGGAGAACCCACATCAAAATCAAATCTCAAATGGGATGCCGGCCAAAAACGCTTAGCAAATTCAAACTACAAAAACAAATGCTCCATCGTTTTGGGAATAATATTACAAGCTGGACAAAGACGACTCACATCTACGTGTCGAGTTAACAGGGCCTCTCTTACTGCCAAAATATGATAGGCCACTTTCCAAAGGAATAACGTAAATTTAGGAGAAAAATTCAAGGCCTATACCTTACTCCATAATCCATGGAAAGCATGATCCACACCAGCAAAATTCCATTGAAATTGCAAATAATAGACTGTCTTAACGAAAAAGTTCCCAAAGGCATCCTCCACCGACCACTTTGACTATCCATAAGATTCGCCACCTTGAAATCTGTGATCTTCCATAGGACGGCCCACATACGGATTTTTTGGCCCCTAGAATCCATTGATCGTGAAAAACATCAATCTCGGCACCATAAGATTTTAGAACTCTTCCCATGAGGAACCAGCAGCTAAGGCCAACAAGAAGTCTCCCTTCAAGTAGCATTTGTCCAGCAGCACTTTAGCCAGCAGTGACGATGGCTCCTTAACGAGACGCCAGGCTACTTTGGCGAGAAGAGCTTGATTGAAACATGCCAAGTCCCTCAGGCCCTGGCCCCCTCTACTCTTGGACTGACAACACAAAGCCCACAAAACCACAAAAAACGGCAAGGAATTTGCGGAACTCCATTTGAAAAATACCGAGGAGCCCGAAAAAGAAAGAGAAGATGTGAAGGAATCGTCAACAAAACGTGCTTAACTAAAACTAATCTCGCTGCAAAAGGCCATAAAGGAGCTTTCCAATTACTTAGATTATTCTTAATCCGGCTTAATGCTCTGGAAAACAGACTTCCCTTTTTACCTGGGAAGTCAAGATTACTACCAAGATAGATACCAGGCTTCAAAACACATTGCACCCCAAAAATTTGTTCAATATAGCCAGCATCAACATCACTCATATCAGGCTAACAAACAACTAAAACTTTGCAATATTAATTTTGCAAAGTATTGTAATAGCAAATTACCTACGTCCTCTCCTAGTTTATGCGTCAAATGTCAGTTACTCTGCATGTACTAATTGTTTGACAAATTTTTATAGATCGGTGTGTTGGCACCGGATTTTGTCACAAGCCTTTTATCAACGCAAATAGATGACATCAATAACCCTAGAGTAGAGATGGTTGACGATGAAGTCAAACAGACCTTACCGTAGTAGAACACGCGATTCCTAGTAAGGTAAAACGACACAATACATACCATATTGCTCCCACAATGGGTTGTATACTTATCTCCGGTGTTGAGCATCATATAACATATGCAATCACTTGCAGAATAACCCTTCCGACTCCCCTCGTGCGATCGATGAAGCCCTAGCTTCTCTGGCAGCCGCCGCCGCCGGCCGATCTCCTCCCTTCCTTCTCTCTCTCTCCTCCCCTCTCCCTCTTGTCCTCTTACCCCGTCTCTCCTCCACTCCCTTTTTCCCCCTCCATTCCCCTCGGCCATCAGATTTTATTCATCTTGCTGTGTGCTTCTTCTAGTGTTCCGTTCACCCTGGCTTCGGCGCGATTGGAGTACCCTTCATCGTTTTCATCTTTGTCGTTGCTTCGTTCAAGCTATCTCAGTTTCTAGCTGCCTTTTCCATCCAATCCCGTTCTCCGACAGTGCGTGAAGACTACCGGGTAAGCTGTTCTTGTTTCATTTCTGATGCGAAATCCGGTGTATAGCTCTCTCCAATCTGCTACTGTTTTCGTTTTGATGCTCTGATTTTGCTTTGTGCTTTATGGAGAGGAGGCATTATAATCATTCTTCTATGGGGTCTGTTGGTCCCTTTGTGTCTGTATATGTTGATAACCTTCCTTTTGAGATGGACATGGTCTGGCTCAGTCAATTATTCAGGGGTTATGGTGAGGTTGTCGATGTTTTCATACCAAAAAAGCGTAGCTCTAGATTTAACACCAAGTTCGGTTTCGTCAGATTTAATTCAAAAGAAGAGGCGTTAAGGGCTGTTCAGGCTCTTCATGGGATTCGTATCAGAGATTTCAATATCCAGGTGAATCTTGCTAGGTATTCTCAGGCTAGAGGGAGCAGGAACTTACTACAATCCTCTAATGTTTTTATTACCAGTGGGAGGAATTCTAAAGCTTCGGTCTATCAGGTTAAGAGAAATGGTAATACTAATTTGGTTGATGATAGCTGCCCCTCTTATGCGGATATTGTCGCTGGGAAGAATTGGTTTGTTGAAGTTAAGCAATGGGCTCTTGAACCTACGTTGGAATACTCACGTGTAGTTTGACTTAATTGTTACGGGATCCCTCTTAATGTCTGGAATGCTGAAACTTTCTACAATATTGGCAGATTATGGGGCGAGGTCATTACTCTTGATGAAGAAACCTCTAATAAATCCTCTTTCGCTGTTGGTAAAGTGAAAATTTCTACGAATGCTTTTGAAATTATTAACCATATTGTTAATTTGGATCTCAATGGTATTGTCTATCCTGTTAGGGTGGTTGAACATCAAGTGGGTGTTACTAGTTTCGTCAAAGCGGTTTGCGAATGTAATGGTGTTGGAAATACTAAACAGGTGTACTCTTTAGATTCTGAAGGAAAATCTGAAGGTGAAAAAGAGGTGAATGTTGAAGTTGAGGATGTTTTGGTTGAGACCAATGACTTGTCTGATATGGGGGAAAATTTTCATGTTCTCCCCTCCATCGTTGAGGTTGCTTTTGATGATGGAGTTGTGGAAGTGAACGGGGAGAACGATAAGGTTTCCACTTGTTTGGATAAAACAAAAGTTGAAGCTGATGATTTAGTGATTGCAAAGGAGTCTGTTGGCAAGAATTGTGAAGATCCATTGAAGAAGGATTTTGTTTTGGATCCTGATAAGTTGGACATGGGATCAATTAATGAGCCACATGAGGGATCAAACAATGATGAGGTGAACAAGGAGGATTTAGTTAGTGATCCTTTCCTTGATCACTTTGAAGCAAATCAGATTGCTATCCAAGCAGCAATCAAAGGGAGTAAAGGGAAAAGAAATAGGAAGAGCATAAATGAAATTCTGGGGTACACCAATATGAAAACAGGAAAATCCAAAGGAAAGAGGAGTAATAAGTGTGTGGTTGTTAGATCTGCAATAGCTTCTGCTGCTCTATCTGCTTCAATCTCTTCTGAAGCAATAAACAACAGAAATAGAATTCTGTTAGACGAAGCTCAAGCCATCTGGGCAGTAGACAAACTCTTCGGTATTAGCTATGATGGCGATGAAAACGAGGTCATTAGCAAGATAGCTGAGATGGAAGCCCTTAACAAAGAAAGGATTGTTGATCATCACTGATGCTTTCTCAGTTTGCTTTCTCTCTTTGCCTATCTTTTGTTGGGATGGTCTCTTCCAAGGGTTGAGTTCTGTTGCTGCTTTCGGGATTTTAGTAGAGTTTAGCGTTCTTCTTCTAGGTGGGAGTCTGGGTTTGGCTTTGGCTTGTTTTAGTAGGTTTTCAGGTGTTTTGTGGCTTTTGTCCCTGTTTGCTCTTGGTTTTTTAGGCTTCTTAGGTGTTGGGGTTAAGGTTTTCTTTTTGTTTGTCTGGTTGTCTTCTTGTCAGCCTTCCAATCTTTTGGGTCTCGAGAGGCTTTTTGTCTTTCTCTTGTCCTGTTTAATCTTGTATCTCCGATATTTGATTAATAAAATCCTTTTTTGCCGTGCAAAAAAAAACATATGCATGTGCATAACCTAGACATGAGGTATGTCACTCTAGGGCGGTCATTACCCTCCATCAGACTGTTAGAAATCGACTCTCGGTAGCTCGATTCTTGGCCAACTTTATTTGGAGAGACCTAATCTCACATCAGCATCGTCACGTGGATTCATTTTGGCATTCCTGAGAGATTGGTCTAGGCCACGTCAAAATCTGAGGATGCTGGACCGTTGAACCATCAGCCAGATTATGCCAAAACTCGATAAAATTAGGCGATCAGGGCCAGAAACCCAAGTTTTTGTCTATGCTACTCCAAAGGACAATAATTGAAAGGTTCGGCTAAAGACAGCCCAGTAGGCGTACCATAAGATTTGAAAAAGGAAGTTACTACCATTATTGCAAATCCACGTGCTTTTGTATCTGTGCATAATTCTTGAGATGTCAATTCGGTGACAAACGCAAAATTTATAATGTGGAGGGACCGAATTATACGTATTCATAAATTAACAATAAAATATCATCCTGATATACAAATATAACAATTTTGAGAGGACTTTCCTTCATCATTTTTACAAACAAAACCTAAAATAAATTACCAATAAAATTAGGGTAAATTTCACTTACCTCCCCTGAGGTTTCTGACAATTACAGGGACCTCCCCTACTCTTTTTGAAATTCCACTGCCCTCCCTTACTTTTGAAAGTAATTGCCAGATTCCCCCTTACCGTCAATTTGTGGCTAACGGAGTTAAGTTTGCTTAGGAAATGACTTTGCTGCCCCTTGGTATATAAATCTAACACTTCCCATTCCCATCTCAGTCGATCCTTTTCAACACCCCCAGTCCAGAGTTCAACGCAGAAGAGAGAGAGAGAGAGAGAGAGAGAGAGAGAGAGAGAGAGAGAGAGAGAGAGACTACATGAAGTAGAGAAATCACTTGGAGATCGTTCAGTACTCATCAAAACCATTGCATTCATCGTGTCTAGCGCTATAGAGATGTAGATCGAAGTGGAGCAAAACCCTAGTTTGGATTTTCTGGAGATCTAAAGCGGGGCATCGAAGTGCACATCCCGAGGTATATTTCCTTCCTCATGTTGACGTATCTATCATCGTTTTACTTTGATTTTTCTGTTTTTTTTTTATCAAGAATCGGGTGGTAAAGGGTTTTGGTTATGATTAGTTGCAAAAAAAATTGGGGGTTTTTGGAATGGGACAGTTTTTTTTTTTTTCTGATTTCTAAAATTTTGTTGATCGCAAGGCTTGCTACCTTTTCTTTTTACACAAATCATTTACAACCCTAGACAAATTAGGGAGGGTTGCAAAAAAAAATGGAGGTTTTTGGGAATGGGTACATATTTGTTTTATTTTTTTACAGATTTTCGACATTTTTTGATCGCATAGGTAAATATTACTAGTTCTGGCTTGTTATAGTTTTTAGCTTGAGGGCAGTTACAAATTAAGTTTCTTTCCCCTGAAAATCACGCACATGAGATGCATGTGGGCAGTAACAAATTGTTAAACGAATGGTATATATGGTGCTAACAAATTCACCAAGGAGTTTCATAACTTTTATTTATGGTTTGTGTTCCCATAGTCCCATGCATGGCTTCCTGAAATTTGTTGGGGGCTGAACATTGGTGGCCCATTTTCTGGCCAAACATTACCTTGAATGAAAGCATTAAAACCGTAGAAAGAAATGCATGAAAGCATTAGGCAAAAAAATGTTCAATATATGAAAATCAAATCATTAATACTGTTTTGCTGCAATTTCTCTCAATGGGGTCATATTTAGGTTGAACAAGGCATAATTGGTAATACTATTCTGCTGTTATTTTATTTCTTTTGTTAAACACAGTGGTCATTTCTCTCAATGGAATTTCTGCTATTATTTTTTTTTCTTAACACATTTTATTCCTGAAAATTGCAGATATGGCTCCTTTTCATATGTTTGATATTGTTTTACACTGCGGAGATAAAGTTGTTGACGTAAGTAATGTTGATCCGGATAAGTACTCGTATTTTGATTTGCTTGATGATGTTTCCGATACCGTGCTATCTTACCTCCCTGCTAGTAAAGGTGTGGCCATCAAATTGTTTTGTGACATTCCTGGTTGATCTGAGAGGAGGGAAGTGCAAAATGACAAAGATGTCTACGAGATGTTTTACTTAGGGGGTAGGATCAGAATTGTGAACATGTATGTGTATGTGGAGCCTACTACAGCTGTTGATGTTGAATTGAGTGCACATGCAGAAGTTGTTGAGCTGAGTGATGATGGAGGGGTGGAAAAGGCTGTTAATGTGGGATGTGATGGAGGGGTCGAGGAGGGTGCTAGTGTGGAAGGTCATGAGGATAGGGATTTGAATGAAGATGAAGAGGTGGAAAGTGAGTTTTATGGTTTTAGTGATGAGGATAGGGACTGGAATGAAGATGAAGAGCATGAGGAGCATGTGTCTGATGGTGAAATAAGTATGGATGAGGAAGAGGTCACAAGTGATGATGACGCACTTAGGAAGGTGAGTTTTGTTTTTTAATGCACTGATTCTCATAGTAATGTGTATGTGTTTGTATACACATACTGATTTAGCTATAGTTGGAAGTCACATTTCTCCTAGCTTAGAATTGTATAATTATTTTGGATATGGACATGGTGATCTGTATTAGTTCTGTTTCTAATTCATGCCTCTGGTTGAGAATTTTTAATCTGTTTTGCATATTTCACTAGTCAATATCTCTGATATGTTTTGGTTTTGTTTCTGTTGAAGCATGGTCAATTGGGCAAGAGTTGGACAATAGTTTCTTGTGTTCTATCTGACTTGGAAGTTGCTTCTATTTGTATTCTTTCTATTTCTAATAAGTTTTTATCCCAGATAAAAGGATACCCCGAACTGGGAACTAGATATAAATGCTTAGTTCCCTTGTTTTGGGGTAAAAATCGTCCCATTGACGTATGTAGAATTGTTGGGAACCACGAAACGTCTAAAGAGTTGTGTTACTGTATATTTTTTCTTGTAATTACTGTACATTTTTAGTACATTTTTCGTTCAAAAAAATTTCAGTGAAAATCGTCCCATTGACGTATTTAGAATTGTTGGGAACCACGAAACGTCTAAAGAGTTGTGTTACTGTATATTTTTTCATGTAATTACTGTACATTTTTTAGTACATTTTTTCGTTCAAAAAAATTTCAGTGATTACTGTACATTTTGGAAAAATGCATTTTTGGAATTTGGAGAGAGAGAGAGAGAGATCAGAATACGTGAAATTTTTAAACAGAGTAATTGAGTTGTATTGTGTTGAATTTGCTTTGCTAGGTCCCTTGTGGTGGGGTGTGGTGGGGTGTACCCTTTATATACTTGGAAGAGTGAGAGGGAGGGGTAATTTGGGCATTTTGAAATGAAAAATGATGACATCATCATTTTCTGTCAATTTTATTAACGGAAGTAGTGCTCGGGGGGAATCTGACAATTACTTTCAAAAGTAAGGGAGGGCAGTGGAATTTCAGAAAGTGTAAGGGAGGTCCCTGTAATTGTCAGAAACCTCATGGGAGGTAAGTGAAATTTACCCATAAAATTAAGGTAATATCAAAAGAACATAACAGAAAGTAGAGACAATAATATTGAACACAATACATGTAACTAAAATATAGTTTTTCCAGAACTATTAGATACACAATTGATCAACGGGATTGATTAGATCCTTATTCCTCCTTTTTCTTCATTGTCATTTACCTCCTGTCTTTATAGGAGTAAAATATCAAAATGTATAATTAATACGCTACTGTTACATGTCACGCTCTGAATTTTTTTATCATAAATAAATAAACATTTTCTCCGTGCAATACCTCAATAAAACTCTTATTAGTCTAAGATCACCTCACGACCTCGATAGTCATAATAAACGCCACCACTAATTTAGGTACCCACATCCCATATCAAGGTTTTAGAATATTACATTCCTGCAAATTGATAAAGTTTTACAAAAAAGATGTATGTCATGCTATCAATGGTCAAGCACATCAAACACTCCAAATTATGGTCCTCGGCTAGTACCTGAAAACAAGGACAAAGGGGTGAGCAGTTACTTTGCCCAGTAAAGGTTTCTTTAACAGATAGATATATGCATAAGCAAGGCATAACGATAATGATGAATGATACATTTCATGATTTTATAAATAAACTTCTAGGCATAATACTCATCACTACTGCTAGATTACCCATCCCTCACACCTATCTTAATCACCCCGCACGACAAGAACTTTAGTCTATCCGCCAAAGCACTCCCATCACTCCGCGCGACTCGTCTGATTTTTTTATTTACCACGGTACTTCGAGATTTTTCTCAAGACCCAACATCCAGATCTAACAACCATGACAAACCCATCTTTAAGACACCATCAAGGTCAAACTAACACATTCACCAATTCTCTTCCTTTCGTTTCAAAAACTTTGTAATCACAATTTCAGTATCATCCATTGATTCAAGCATGATAAGTTTCCCTCTTTCAAGTTTAGATAACAAGTCGTCAACTCGCACTAGTTAATATCACAAGTGTACCTACTATTCATATCATGGCATTTACATGCATAAACAACTCATAAACACTCGCACATCATACATTAAGTCTATGTATCCTCCATGCATCCACGTGTCATACAATACTCAACAAGTATCTCCCCATATCCCACAAGTACCCACGTATACAACGAGTGTGTTCAAAAATGCCTAACCGTGCCCACAACTAGTAGTAAAGTCAAGATGTATCATAACTTCAGAAAAATCGGAATGGAGTTTAACAACCAAACCATCGTAAATGGGCTACAACTTCCTATAGATTCAGAATTTGATATCGAAACCACTACCATAAAAAAAAAAAAACTTTCAGTACATCGATAACGATGTAAAATTTACCCTGTTCGGAGTCCGGGTGACCAAGATATGCTTGTTCGAAGTTAAAACCCAAGGTTGCAATTTCAGCAGAACACCAACTTTGAATCTAAAACTGCTATTATCGAGAAGAAATTAAGACGCACTTCTTACATAATTTCGAAGGTATACGAGTCCAGTTTCTAAATCAAAAGGCGGATTGAAGGTTCAAGCTTCCTAGACAAAAATATGGTCATTCCCGTAAGATGCGACAATGTTGTCAGCACTGTTGTTTCATTACCATAGTCTGGTAAGACCTTTTTCCTTTTGTTTTGTACTTCAAATCTATCTCCTAAAATTTTACACAATACAGTAGACTCAAGAACGTATCTACTATAAAAATCTCAGAAATTTGCAAGCTATCTAGGTACCCCAAATAAGTTCGGTGAAATCCATATTTGAGCCGAAACATGCAGCAACAAAACAGCCTCGTGTTCCAAAATCCATTAAAAATCGCATACTCAATATTTTTCAATGATTCCCACACTAAAACGATGTTAACTTATCAGGGTTTTAGATCCATGAGGGCATATACCCAAAAGACTTGTTAACTACAACGAAATCAATGAAATACTCAGCTCCCGTAATCTGCCCAGATTTCCAGATTCTCAGAATGCTGTTTGGTGCGAGAATTGTTTAAAAATAACCCCTTTATATTTTGCTCAAATGTTTTGACAAGACCTAGTATACTCATATATAAACATCATATAAAAATCTCAGAAAATAAGGAAGCAATTTACCAGGTCTAACACACTAAAAACTGAAGGCCAAAAACACAAATTCAGCAAGACAGCAAAACAGAGCACAGCTCGGTGCGTGATTTTTCTACACTTCGTTTCAAGGAATTTGGATCTGAAAATTTTACACAACGTATAGAACTCATAGACGGACATTCCAGAAAAGTTTCGTGAAATTTGAAGATGTGAAACTCTGTCTAAAAATTTGTGAATGTAGAGTACGAAATTGAACATTTTCTGTGACAGATTTTCCCGAACACAAAATATGTGGAGAGGATGAAGAAACCCCTACCTCGTGTGCTAGACTCCAAATTTTGGAACCGAAAAAATCCTAGCTCTCCAAATCTCGAGTTCCATTGAACCAGAGCTTCCCCACACGATTTCTCGGACCCAATAGCGTATGTATGTGGTGTTGTTGATGGATCTTTAGAGGGTTTGAGGATTTAGGGCTGAAATTTGGTGGGAGGAGTAGAGAGAGAGAGAGAGAGCCGAGAGACTTAGACGAGAGAGAGCGTCGGTGAGAGTGAGGGGTTTTTTTTTTCTTCTTTCTTTCTAATCTTTCTCTCTTCCCAGACCACACATATACATATAATAAGATAATTACACTTATCCCCCTCTAATTCCTCATATGCTACCATCAAGCCTGATCCAAGTTATAGCCCGATGCCCGATGTATCTAAACCTTCTGAAATCTTCCTTTTGAAGAAAAAGTTTATCAAACTTCCTGAAAATGTTAAACTTCCAACTTTGGAAGAAATAAAAGGAAAGAATTATTGTAAATGGCATGCTTCTTGGACTCATTCAACTAAGAATTGTAATGTTTTCCGTGACAGGATTCAGGAACAAATTAAGAAAGGAAGGATCATGTTTCCAAAAAAGACTATGGGAATAGATACTGATCCATTTCCAAAAATTGAAGAAGTGACTGCTAATACCAATGTGCCAACCTCTTTGGCCAAAACTGTTCGAGAAGTGTGGCAAAGTAAGCAGGTGCATGTTGAAATGAACTCCGTGCAAATTGGTAGAGGAAGACCAAAAATTGGTCAACTTCGAAATGACTCCTACAAAAACAACAGATCAAAGTATGCACCAGAGAATTCATTTCAAAAGGGGTTCAAGCAGTCTCATCTTCCTATGCTGGAAGCTTCTTTTTTAGAATGCTTATGCATGGAGTGTAGAGCCAATTACTTGGTTTTTAAAGACTTGGATCGACAGGGGGTTGATTTCTTTCCAAAAAGGATGGAAAGAAAAGCTTTGGATCAGAATAATGAAAGAAGACCCTGGATAAGCACAAATTATGAAAAAAATGAGAAGCCTTGGTTGGTTTCTAAAAGAAATGTACCTTGTAGCCCAGTTCCACCAACTTCAAAGAGAGATTATCCTCCTTTGAAGAAGGTTAATACTAGAAAGACCCCAATGGGTCAGAAAAATGAAGGACAAGGGGAACAATTTTCCTTGGTAAAGGGAGTTCCTGATTGGTTTATGAAGAAAGTCAAGCCAGAGCTCTTCCAAGGATTCAAAGCTCCATCTAAAGTTGGAAATAAAATGGTCAAACCTCCAAACTCTCCTGATGGACAATGGATAGTGGTTAGAGATCCAAAGACCGAGACACCTCAAATGATTCCTATGCTAACACGAACTCAGAAGAGGAAACTGCAAAGGGGGTATACTAGTTTCCAAATGGAAGAATATGCATCCAAGGAAAGTCCTAATGGTTGTGATAAGTTTAACCCAAGGTTTAACGGACTTCGAAGAGAAGATTCTGAAGAATCTCTTCAAAGGGGGTTTACTCAATCAGAAAAGGAAACACTAGAAAGTTTGGCTGCAAGAATGGACAGTGAGGTACCTCAAAATAGCCTAGCTTCACCAAATTCCTTGGCAAGATATCAATCTGGCTTATTAGAAGCCATGATAGTGGAACAGGAAGAAGGTGAAGGAATGAATTCATCTCTTGTTGAAACTTGTTCCCCTATGGAAACTTCTGCAATGGAAGTTTCTGAGAAAATGAACATGGCAGGAGATGTTTCAGGGTTACCAGTTCAAGAGAAAAGGACCATTCAGTTTGGAACCTTGCCTGAAGTACAAATTAATATGGTTTCTCCTTCCTTCATTAACTTTGGACCAGATTGCTCACCAGTTCGAAAGACATTACGACCAACAGTGACCCCTATGGAGATCATTGATTTAACAAGTGATGATGAATAGGATCTTACGTATGACAATGGTTGGAATGATGGTTGGGGAGCTTTAATTTCCAAGATACAAAAAGAAGAAGAGGAGGAAGATTTCAAGATCATGGTTAATGCAATGGAGGAACCAGAAGTAACCTCCAAAGAGAAAGCAGCTTTTATTCCAGAAACATAAATGAATTATGACTATCCTTTGATAGTTGATTTGAATTGTGCTAACATTTCTTACCCTTTCAGATCACCTTCAAAAGATATGAGGCACCATCTGAAACCATTATACATATCTGCTTCATTTGATGGAATCTTGTTGAACAGGGTTTTGGTTCATAATGGTGCAGCAGTTAATATTCTGCCGTCAAGGACTTTGAAAAAGTTGGGAAAAGAGAAAGTTTGATTGATCCCAACAAGCACATCCATTTCTGGTTTTACAGGTGAAAGTAAAAGTCCTAAAGGAATTGTTTCTATACGCCTGAAAGTTGACCAAGTAGAAACTGATACAGCTTTCTTTGTTGTAGATACTTTTACAAGTAAGTATAATGTTTTACTTGGTAGGGATTGGATCCATGTCAATGGTTGTATTCCATCTTCAATGCATCAAGCCTTGATGATTGTGAAGTATGAAAATGGGAAAGAAGTGGGAGTCGAAGAGGTGAAAGCAAACCCACATCCTTTCTGTACTTCAGCAAATTGTGCAGAAGCTGAAATGTATAAGCCTAAAATCATTCCTCTAAGTGAAATCGCACAGCCTGCCACCCCTCCATCCAATGTATTGGAAATTGGAGAATTGGCAGAGTTAAAATCTAAGCTCAAGCAAGCAGTTGATTATGAATCAAACAGTCCACCAGATGAAGCTGCTTGGATATGAATCCAAGACAGAGTTCGAAGAAGCCAACTCATTGGCTTTAGTTAAGTTTATGGCTCTAGAAATAGAGCAAAAGTTGCAGGAAACAAATGATTGGGAAGAGTTATTGGCTGAGAAATCTGACTGGGGGTTGAAGCCATTCGAATTCGAAAAAGCTTTTGTTGGCCATGTCGATTCCCAAGATCCTTTAGAAGAAGTGGAATTGGGAGAAGGAATTATTCCAAACACTGTACAAATCAACAAAGAACTTGATGCTGCTTCAAAGGCCAAGTTGATCACGGTGCTTAAAGAGAATAAAGAGTGCTTTGCTTGGAGTTATAAAGAATTAACAGGTTTGAGTAGAGATTTGGTTGAGCATAGATTGCCTATTAAATTTAATTGCAAACCTTTCAAACAACTTCCAAGAAAGATGTCTCCTGAAACCATTTCATTGGTTAAAAAGGAAATTCAAAATCTTTTGAGTGCTGGTTTTATTAGAACAGCAAGATATGTAGAATGGCTATCAAATATTGTTCCTGTTATCAAGAAAAATGGGAAGATTAGGGTTTGCATTGATTTTAGAAACTTGAACACTGCAACCCCTAAAGATGAATACCCAATGCCTGTAGTAGACATGCTTGTGGACAGTTCTGCAGGCCACAAGATCATGTCTATTATGGATGGTCATTCAGGGTATAATCAAATTTGTATAGCTGAAGAAGATGTTCATAAAACTGCATTTAGAGCCCTTGGTAAGCTTGGGACCTTTGAGTGGGTTAAGATGCCTTTTGGGCTAAAAAATGTTGGTGCTACTTATCAAAGAGCTATGAATACTATCTTCCATGAAATAATTGGGGGTTTTCTAGAATGTTACATAGATGACATTATTGTCAAATCAGAATATGTTGATGATCATGTAGAACATTTGAAAATAGCCTTTTCAAAGATGAAGCATTATCAATTGAAGTTGAATCCTGCTAAATGTGCTTTTGGAGTAATGGCAGGAAACTTCCTAGGATATCTAGTCCATAGAAAAGGTGTTCAAGTGGATAAAAATAAAGCCAAATCTATTATTGAAGCAAAACCTCCTTCAAACAAGAAAGAACTTCAAAAATTTCTTAGTCAATTAAATTTTCTTCGAAGATTTATATCTAATACTGCAGGGAAAACTAAAATCTTTTCTTCTTTGTTGAAATTGAAGGATGGAGAGGACTTCGAATGGACAAAGGAGCATGATGATGCTTTCAAGGCCAACAAGGAGTACTTAATCAATCCACCAGTTCTTGTTCCACCGAAACAAGGAGAGCCTGTTAAACTGTATTTGGCAGCAAACTACGACTCAATAGGAGTTCTTTTGGCTCAAGACAATGAAGAAGGAAAGGAGCAAGCTATCTATTATATAAGTAGGTTTCTTAATGATTGTGAAAGTAGGTATTCTGCAGTAGAAAAATTGTGTTTAACTTTGTTTTTTGCTTCGAAGAAACTCAGGTACTATATGATGCCTAGAGTAACTTATGTAATTTCCCAGACTGATGTTCTAAAGTATATGTTGTCTCAACCTGTACTTAGTGGGAGAATTGGAAAATGGATTCCATCTTTGATTGAATTTAATCTAGAGTATGTTCCTAAAAAATCAGTTAAGGGACAAGCATTAGCTAACTTATTGGCTAATCATCCAAATGAAATTGAGACTCCAGAAGTAGCAGATGTTGATACAATAACAATTAAGCCATGGAAAATGTGGTTCGATGGTTCTAAAACATCTCAAATGGCAGGAGTTGGAGTTGTTTTGGAATCTCCTCAAGGCTTGAAAACCAAATTTGGATTTCAAATAAACGAAGGAGAATGTACAAATAATCAAGCAGAATATGAAGCCTTAATTATGGGATTAGAACTTATGCTTATTGTAAAGGCTGACATAGTCGAAGTATTTGGAGACTCTCAACTAGTTATAAATCAGGTCAATGGAGAATTTAGTTGCCATAGCTCTGGTTTAAAACTGGAGTGGGTAAAATCTGATTACCCTAGAGATAGACATAGCACGTGCCTATGGCAGTCACCACGAGAGGGTGAATAGCTCGGCACCACATGGGTAGTCCTTAAGACCTGTGCTGAACTGGTTTTGCCACGAATAAAGCTGGATTGATAAGAGTAAATTAATAAGTCAGGGTGCCCTAGCTCGGCGTAAGTCACTAAGGGATTCCCCTGACATAGCCGAGCTAGGAAGGCTACGTGTATAGCTTAAACAGCATTCTGGAATACATAATTCAGCTCGGCGTGATAAGCTGAGCTATGTACGAGTTATTCCGAGCTACGTGGAAGCACTGCAACACCATGTACAAGGCGGTGAAGACATTCCAGAATATTCTACAACGGCTCCTTATGAGATAAGGAGCAATCCCGTAAAGTGAGGGATTAATAGGGGAAGTCCTAATGTGATTAGGAGTATGCCCCATATAGGAAAGAATCCTATATGGAAAGAAGGACCTCTGCTAGGCGAGATCTAGCATGGTATGGAAGTTATCTCTTAATAGGAAAGTCTTATTAGGAGAAGGATTCCTAAAGAGAATAGGAAACAGGGGGCACGAGATGCCTAAGATGATGGACGTCTACACCTATAAATACAGGGCAATAACCATGACAAAAGGTACGCCGTGAAACCCTTTTCATTGGCATTGTGATTTGTGAGTACGAGATACTGACTTAGGCATCGGAGGGCCTTTGCCTACGAGAGGCAAAGGTGCTCTAACCCTTTTTCTGTCTTGCAGATTTAGGGCTGGTTTAAGGAAGCACGTGATCCAGGCATACGTGGATTTACTCCCCTTACAAAAACCTTACCACAAATATGTGAAATTGTTAATGAAACAATTTCATATGACTACTTTTACATATGTGCCAAGATTCTTTAATGGAGAAGCAGATGCAGTAGCTCAAAGAGCCTCAGGATTTAAGTTTATCACTGATGAAAGCAGAGAATTCTGTCAATTGACTTTGAGAAAATCTCTCCCTATGCTCAAAGATAGAAGTGTGGACTTTGAAGTATATGAAATCAATGCTTCTTCTAATCAAAATGATTGGAGACAAACATTGATTGATTACTTAACAAAACCTTATGCTAAAACAGATAGAGCAACAAGGCTAAAATCTGTTAATTATATTATGTATAATGGAGATTTCTTCAAAAGAGGAGCAAATGGACTTTTTCTCAAATGCTTAAACAAAGTTGATGCCTTTAAAGTTATGGCAGAAGTCCACGAAGGTATTTGTGGTGCCCATCAAGCAGGAATTAAGATGAGATGGTTGATTCGAAGGTATGAATATTATTGGCCTTCTATTCTTAAAGATTGTATTGTTTATGCAAAAGGGTGCCAGGCTTGTCAAAAGACAGGACCTCTTAAATGATTGCCTGTTGCTGAGCTACAATATGTAGTTAAACCTTGGCCTTTCAGAGGTTGGGCAATGGATATGATTGGCATGATTTATCCTGCTTCTAGGAAAGAGGATAAATTCATTTTAGTGGCCACTGATTATTTTACCAAATGGGTTGAAGCTCAAGCCTTTGAAAGTGTATCTCAAGAACAAGTCATTGAATTTATCAAAAATATTATTTATAGATTTGGATCTCCAGAAACCATTCCTGTAGATAATGGGTCCATTTTTGAAGGTAGAGCAGTAAAAGCTTTTACTACTTCTCATGGGGTTTCTTTAATCAACTCAACTCCTTATTATGCTCAGTCAAATGGTCAAGCAGAATCAACCAATAAGATTATCAAAAGAGGTATTCAAAGAATGGTTGATAGAAATCCAGAAGAATGGCCAAGTTTACTTTTAAATGTATTATGGTCATATCGAACCACCAAAAGGGGTAGTACAGGAACTACTCCTTTTGCTCTAACCTATGGACATGATGCTGTTTTGCCAATGGAGATTGTGGTTAAATCACAAAGGGTTGCTTTTCAAAATAATTTAGATATTGGAGCATACCATCAAGCAATGTACATGGAGCTCGAAGGGATAGATGAAGAAAGAATTAAAGCTTTAAATCAAATTTTACTTCAAAAGTTAAGAGTAGCTAGAAGTTATAACAAGAAAGTGGTTGTTCAAAGCTTTGATATAGGTGATTTAGTATGGAAAGTGGTGTTACCTATCAAAGAAAGAAAGCAAGGACTTGGAAAGTGGGCTCCGAATTGGGAAGGACCTTTCCAAATATATAGAGTTCTTAAAAGAGGGGCATACCATTTAAAGGATTTAAATGGTTATGTTCATAGAAGAAAAATTAATGGAAGATACTTAAAAGCTTATGTCCCAACTATTTGGGAATCCTTTAGCAAAAGATAAAGTTAAAAACAGTTTGTCTTTTGTTTAGCTTGTGCTGTTCAAGGTTAATCATAAGAACATGCAAATTTAGTGATCGAAGTTCAAAAGAAGAGAGATCAACATGCCAAGTATTTCAAACAATTGAAGTTCTGAAATTGGAAAAGTACAAGCATTTCATTCATTACTTAATAACTGTACAATTGTATCTTTGAGGTCACTTAGTACATGAGCACCTCTGGTAAAAACAAAGTTATAGATTTCCTCTTGATCAGTGGTTCGTTGCAATTGGTCTTCTAGATCTCTCATATTGGCAACTGCTAAAGAAGCTTTGTTCATAGAAGCCTGCAGTTTGGAAGTTGTTTGAGCAATCTCTCCTCTGACTTTAAGCAAAGCTTCCTCTAACTGAGCTTCTTCTTCTCTCAACTGAAGTAGTTTAATTGCATCTTGATCATAAGACGAAATCAAACCTTGTGCTTCATCGTCTGCATTTGACAATGCTGCTGTCAAGTTCAGCCTTTGGAGATGTCTCTCTTGAACTTCACAAAGTTGGTGGGCTTTTATGTGAAACTCAGAAGCTTGGGCCAAGAGCTGTTTTTGCAAATCTTGGTGGGAAGGTTTTAATGCCTAGGCAGCTTGATAGCATATGTCCAAATGCATTTTCAAATTTCCCTCAGCCAATGTCTCAAAATCCAACTTTAAGGATTGTTGAAGAAGTTTCCTCAGTTCTTGAATTTCTTCTGGGGTGAAAACAGGTTTGACCAATTCAGGAGAAGACAAACTGTGTCGAGTTTTGAGCTGAGTGGTGGGAGACTCTGGAGAATAAGTTGGAGCCCTTGGGTTAGTGATTCTCTGACAGAAATCACTTATCTTCAATTTAAACTGCTCCAATTCAGGAAGATCACCAACATTAGTACCAATAGGGGCACCAGTCTCCTGTTGAGAAAAATGTATGACGTATTTTAAAGGCTTAATCCATTAAAGAAGGTATGAAACCATAAGCTTAAAATATAATGAGACACAATACCTCAAGTGGAGGGGTCTGTTCAAACAAAGTTGGTTTTTCTGGAATATCAGTTCTTGAAGCTTGACCAAGAGCAATCTCCTCAATCATCACTTTGGCTTGATCAAAGGTTTTGATAACAGAAGTACTGGGAGCAATCTCAAGAAACAAACTTCTGTCATCTTTTGGGATAGGAATATCAACGTATTGAATAGGAATGTTAGCTTCAGTTACTTTGTCTGTTACAGTGTCTGAAATAGTCCTGTAGCTCTCATAGTAGATTGATTAGGCTCCAACACATTTTCAGTCGTAGGATTTTGCTCTTGCAAAAACTCCTTGTTCAGAGAATCTTCAACGATATGTTCTTCGATCATCATATCAGGAGTCAAGGTTCCTGCAACAAGACCAGTAACAGTTGATATAGTGCCTCAACATGTCTTTTTCTAATACTCTCTGAAACTATGGCTCTTGCTACTATACTGATAATAGGAAGAGACTTGCCTTGAACTATGACTTGTGGTTGGGATTTGAAAACTTTAGCCTTTTCGACAAGCTTTTCTAAGGAAGTAGAGGTAGTCTCCTGTGTTGCAGCTGTATCAGTAGTAGAGGGACCAATTGGCTTTTGAATTTCAATAGGAGTGTGTTGGGGTGGCTCTGAAGAAGCCTTCGAAGCATCACATGCTTGGATTTTGCCCTCTTCTCTAAAAATAGATTAATAACCAAAAATGAGAAATATGGAAGTAAGTTTAAGGGCCTTGAAATCACAAAAGCTTGCCTTTCACAAATTGGCCTATGGTGACATCTTCTGTCTCTTCTTCCTCTGGTTCCTCAATCAAAATTTTTCTTCTTCTCTTTGAAGCCTCATAAACCTTGGCAAGCTTTGCTTTTCCTTGGTTGGTTTCTTGCTCTTTATCCCTTTTTCTCTTACTAACTGTTAAAATAGGAAAAAAGAAGGTCAAATGCCTCATATAAGAGATTTGAAGATCAATGTAGATTTTAGGAAATAAAGAATTACTTGACTTCGTAGTGGCAGAAGTGGGGGTGTGAGCAAATTCCTTCTTTTTCTTATTCTTTTCCTTAGGAATAGACTCTGCATATGTGAATCATACATGAGGAACAAAGAAGCTTTTAAGCTGTAACAATCATACAAGCTATTAAGAAGTTACCTGCTGGAGAAGCAGAAGTGGTTCTTTTATGTTGAGATCTAGTAACCATTTGTGGCACAGATTGAAGAGGTTTTACATCCAAAGCAACAGGTATTAGATCTGAAGATGGTATTTCTGGTATCTCTTTTTCTTGATCTCCCTGAGGTGTATCTTCTGAACTTCTCCCAAAACCATCATCTGATATTGAATCAGAATGAGACATTTCCTCAATAACAATATCAATTTCTTTGGTAAAAGCTTTAACAACTGTAGACTTATGGTACAATTCTATGGAATTGTGCCACCGTTGAGAGAAGGATGGGAGAGGAGATTCTACACCAATAGCAAATCTATATGGTTGGAATTGTGCTTTGAAATCCATAAACTCTGCATTAAGGCGTTCAATGTGATCCTTGTCAACTCTGTTCCTTGCAGAAAGTTTCATGTTGAGCTCACCAGGATAGGGACAAGGAATGGCTTGCACCAACCCAAATTGCCTGGCAAATTGTGCAGGACAATAAACTTCAGCATGAGCTTGTTTACAGCCACCAATATAACCTCCTATAATGATTTCCCTTGGAAGGAAAAAACTTGCCCAAGCTTCATGATAAGTAGAGCTGCCTCTCTGTTCCATGATCCTCTTGATCCATGATGGCCCAATATCCCAATTATCAAAAGGAATAAAATCCTTTTCTTCTTTGTCCTCTCTCATTTGGTGAAAATATTGCAAGTATTTCACCAGGGTAAAGGGGGTCGAAGCTAAAATCGTGAACTTGTCCCCATATATACTTAGAGGAGACCTTTCTGCAACCTTATGATCTGGGGAAATAGGCTAGTACCCAGAGTTGTAAGAACCAGAGAGGGCATCCCAAAATATAAGCAAGTGGTTTGGCATGATTGTCAGACCCAATTTTGTAAACATAGCCTAAAAAGTAGGAAACCGGATCAATGGCTTTACCTTGTGAAAGGGTATAGGCTAAAGGTGCAAATTCAAGCATCATTTTCTTGCCACCATTACAGAATATCATTTTGCATAAAGTATACCAAATATATGCAAAGAATTCTTTACTGGACACTTCCTCTCCAAATTTCCTTTCAGCATCCATAAAATTGCCATATGAAGCATGAGTTTGGGTGTATCTAATCTCACTTAAGAAAGGAATATCATTGGTTGCAGTGATGTCGAATACAGGTCCATAAGGGGGAAACCCAGTAAGAAAGGTTACATCAAGAACTGTAGGGGTCATCATCCCACAGTTAAATCGAAAGCAGTTAAGTGATGGGTCCCAAAAAGCTAAAGAGGGATGAATAAGAGTAGGGTTTTGAAGTATACCATGTTGGAGCAAAGAAATGACATGTGATAATCCAACATCTTCTAACTCTTTTCTTTTAGCTTTGAAAATACGAGTAGTCCAATCTTCCCATTTGTCGTCATAGTTCGGCCAACAAACTAAATTTTTCTTGGTCCATTTGGAAAAACTGACGGACCTGTCCTTTACAATGTTGCTACCTTCGAGAATGGGATAGCATGTTGTTAAATCTAGAGGGAGGTCAAGAAATGCATGTCCAAGGACTTCAGTATTAGGAAGGACAGGATGTTCAATAAAGGCACGGTTTTGCAACTCACCAATACCAGATTTGGCTTTTAGAACCTCTCTGGTTACTAACCTCCTAAGAACAAAGGAAGGAGTTCCTTGGGTTGTATCAGTCTCAGAAGCCATAGTGATGGGAGTAAGTGAGAGAGGGAGCGTAGGAATGTTTAAAATTTTTTGAACGCGGAATTAACAATGGAAACGTTTCTAGCCCTAGATTTATACGTTGCGATGAAGCGATATGTCGGTTCGGGTCAAATACTTGGGCCTATATTATGTTTGGGCCCAAGATTGAATTGTAATTTTTATTGATGAATGATTTCATTTTTGGAATTTTTATATTCTTCGAACCATTTAATTGGTTTAATATCATGAAAATTACTTTATTCGATTTTGTTTATCATAAGTTCGAGCTGGTTTAAAGCAATTTTAATTGCTTCGAAAAAGCATAAGAAAGTGCAAATTAAGCCATAGAAAGAAATAAGATTTCATTAACACAAGGAAATTACTTGCTACAAAGAGGATCCTATTACATCAGAGAAAAGCTAAACATCTACTAGTGGTAGAACAGCTGTTGGAGTAGGAGTGACTTGGAAATAATGAGGAAAACTCCAAGTCACTAAAGCATGAAATCTTGCCCAAGTGAAATTAAAAAATTCCCTTTCCTTCATTCTGACCTCGTTTTCTTCATCCAACTTGAGCTTCTTCTCAATCAATGGTCTGATTTTTAGGACTAAAGTTTTAGCTTTGATTTCGAGCTTAGCCAATTTGAGAGCATTCCTCTTCATGCAATTTCTGAACTTCTTTCGAAGCCTTTTAGAAGCACCAGATGGGACTTCGAAGGAGTCTCTCTTCAGATTTTCTATCTTGTTATGAAGTCTGGTGATTTGATAATGAGTAACTTCATAATCATTAAGGTCTTGATTGAATCCATAGGTAGCAATGTTGTTCTTTATCCACATTCGAAGAAGAGGAAGTTGACTCAGAAAAGAGTGGAGAAAAACACTAGTATGTTCAGAGATGGAACATTGAAGAGTCTCACAAGCCCATAATAAATTCTTGAAAGGGATATCTTATTCAAGAATCCCTATATCCAGAAAAGCAAAAGCAGCCAATAGTTCTTTGGTTTTAACAGAATCAAATTTTGGATAAAGAGAATAAGAATAATCAGCATGTGAAAGAGTGGAGTCGAACTTGATATTTTTCAACTCCTGAAACCAATCTGGATTTTCTGGAAGATTTTGAAGAGGAAGATTAGAGGGATCAATGAAATTTCCCTCAAAATGAGGCCTTCGAACCTCATATAATCAGAATATAAATTGGTTACTGGCCCTTTGTTTAAGTTCACCGTAACCAGCAAAGCCAGATCCTTCATTTTCACATACTTTAAAAAATGAAGGAGTGAGACAAGTGGCAATGAGATTATCGAGCATCATTATATTGGGATCATCTCTGATGAAAGGACACAAATATACTTTCATAGCCAACGAGCGATATTTACTCCAACCTCTGAAACCTGTAGGATCATCCATTTTTACCACCACTATTTCAGATGGTAGACCCCATAGGAAGGGTTCAGGAGTAGGGGAAACTGAAAGATTCCATGGATCGATAGGCTCAGGGTTCTCTACTTGAACCACTGTGTAAAAACGATCCCTTCGAATTTCACTAACAATTGCTGTGATGGCATTTCTAGTATCGACAGGAACTTGGTCATTAAGATCCAAGTTTTTGAAAGCATTTTGATTATTGAAAATGTCAGCCATAGTTGAGTTGAGTTTGAAGAGATATAAGTAAGATTAGAACAAGAATTGGTAATTAAATTTTACCAGTGGTTGAGTTCATTTATAGATTAAAATTCTAAGTTTGAAACGATTCAAATTCTTGTGATTGGAGGACGTGTGTATTAATTGCCCATTATCCTTAAATCCCTCGTGGGAAACGTAGAGACTTAATTGTAACTTCATCATTGGAAGTGGCAAGAACTGCCAATAACTTCCACTTTTAAAGTTCACAGGAATTCGAGGCGGCAAAGGCACATTAACATTTATTCAAATTCTTTGAACAATTATGAGTCATCACTGCTGTAAAAGATATACTTTGAAGTCATGATTTTAACTGCTAAGTGCATGGAGTCCACATGTAAACTTGTGAAACAAGGCAATTAGCAGTTAGAACACGTGGAACACATCTCGAAGGGCAGTTATCTCCTTAAAATGTAATCATTTGGGTTAGTTAGAACAACGGTGCAGGTTCAATGAGAAGCTTTTGAAAGAAGATTAACAAAAATTCAAATTCAAATATGGAGGAGGAAAGAAACTGTCAATTTAAAATATATAGAAGATGGAGTTCGAAGCAAGCCAAGTTCAAATTCTTTGAGTGGGAAGTTCAACAAAAAAGCAGCATCTATAAATAGAAGAAACTGAAGAGTGAGAAGCCCGGACAAATCTTCAACAAACAGCTATCAAAACACTGATACTTGGTTTGTTCATTGGCAAGTAGTTTAGGATTTCGAACTCAGTTTCGAAGTAGATTAGGAAGTAGTTAGGATTATTCTCGGTTGTTCTTGTAACAATCATCTTTTCAAAGTTCCCGTTACCTTGTATTTGAAGTTGAAGGCAATTTCGAAGTAAGTTTGTCTTTGATTTATCAATCGAAGTATCTTGTTTCTTTGTTGTTCTTTAATTTCTTAAGTTATTGGTTTGTATTTCTTCACTTATATAGAAAAATCCTCTTAGTTGAGGTAATTGAACCAATAAAACACAATCGCCTGATTAGATTTGGTTTTTCCAAAGTTAATCTGAGGGAGGAGATTGAAACTCTCTCTGGCACGCTCGCACTCGATTATTTTGTTGCAAAGAAGTAAAAGAACCACTAACAGGAAGATTGTAATACCCCACGTTTGGGGGTAAATGGTGTTTAGTCCCACATTGGTTGTTTACATGAGTGATCTTGGACATATAACAAACCATGTAAGTGACTACTAGTACCATGGGCTTACATATTTTGAGCCATGTGGTGTGGCTTGTGGATGAAATTAGGGTACTGGCCAGTGGTTTACATGGGGCATTGCAGCAAGTATTTGAGCTAAAATGAAATTCCAGTTCTACGATATCGAATTTGCTCAAAATGACCATACCGGCCGATATGATAGACAATTAAAAGGTTTGATTAAATTTATAAATTGCTACTATAATTAAAAAATTTGAAATGTGAATTTCAAGGTCACTCCGTCGTATCCTTCAAACTCTAAAATATTGAGTAATTCTCTTTCTTATCTCTGTTTTTTGCCACTCTAAGTTGTCCAAATTGATAAAAAGAAAAACAAGTGAATAGAAGAAAGACAACCTGAGTTTTTTTGACAGTTCTGAACATGTGAAAACTGGACTTATGTACTAATAGATAAATTGAGATATTAAAAAAAACGACAAAAAGAACTTTTTGCGTAGTTGTTAGGGACAGTGGTAACAGAGTTTGAAGTTCGCAAAAAAGAGATCAGTGGCAAGGGTCACATAGCCCAATATAAGTGATAAAAGCAAAACAGAAAAATAGTACTCCCTCTGTTCCCAAATAAATGTAGAGTTTTTCATTTTGGATTGTCCCTTAATAAGTGTGTGTTTTGAAAAAGTTAATAGGTAAAACTTTATACAATTATTATTTTGCCCTTTTGAAATGTTAATGGGTAAAGAATTAAGGGATAAAAGTGGAGGATAATTTTGGAAAGTGGAGATAAAATATGTGAAAGGTATAATGATGATGTTTCTTTAGTAAGTTGGTTTTACGAAACAACACATTTAAAACGGGACGAAGGGAGTAGTATTATTAAGATATTTGAGTGGTGACGCATCATTTGAGAGATTTGCTAAAAATGCTCCTATAATAACTTTGCTTATTCACATTCTTTGATTTTATAAATGCTATTGCTAGAATAAAGTATTTAATTGGTTTTGTTAACAATAATTGGTTTTAAATCGGATTGGTTGTTCCCACTTTCTTGGCCTCCTCTTTTTTCATGCCATTCAACCAGAATCCGTATTAAATTGTTGCAATATCTATTGGAGTTATTATAAGAGAATTTTATAATTAGGCATCCTATACCAATATTATCATTATGATTCCATCCTATGAGATTTGAATCTTTATGATTCCATCCTGAATTTTGAATATTGGCCGAAAGTGCCCTCATTAAGTGATTCATTATCAAATTTTCCACATGAGAAAATATCTTCATAAATAGTAATTTGCATATATACAGTTTACATGTGAAATTTTAGGGATTACTTTCATCTCCACTAATCACATCCCTATTTACGTGGGATGTGATTCATTTTCACCAGATTCCCGTAAAATCACTCATTCTCACCAGGTTCCCTAACTTCTTTTTCTTTTTTAATTCAAATTTAACATGTTTTAGTTTCCACATCAAAATGTTGTTATCGAAAAATAACAATTGTATTGGGCCTAACTTTGCGCGCAAGCACGCAACCTATTTACTAATACACAATAAACAACCAAATGAACCATATTGCCTAGCAGCTGTACCCACCTTTACTCTCTCTCTTCCCTAATCTCTTCTTCTTTGTTTGAACTTTGAACCGCAATATCCACCTCTACTCTATTTCCATTAACAGTCCATCGAACCTTGAACCGAAAACATTGAACAACGAATTACAAAAAGAGCGAGAGGAGTTGTTCGCTGGAGACGAGATGAGTTCGCTGGATAGGCTGAGACGTGGATCGGAGATGAGTCCAGTTCTAGTACTGGTAGAAATGTCAATCAAAAGTAAATAATCGACGCCTCCTCCTACAATCGGCAAGATTCTAACCCATATCTTCGTCACTACTCCACCTATTAAAAGCCTTAAACCCAGAGTGTGAGGATCGAATTCGTGTTTTGTTTTTTCATACAGAGAGAGAGGATTGAAGGACAGGAAACATAGTTGAGTGGAAGGGTAGTTTTGGAACTAAATAGACCTAAAAGACCTCCGGGTGGAGAGAAAAATTACCTGGATTAAACAGGGTATAAGTTGCTTCCAATGGACTGTTGGCCGAAGAGCCCTAATAATTAATATCTATACATTTCATTCATATAATGTCGTGACCCAACTCACTAAGACTATTGACCCTAAAAAAAGGATCTCTCTTTATAATGAATCAAAGCCAATAACATTATATGTATATATGTATTAATTATATCTGGATTAAGAGTATAAGTATTCTTAATAACTATAAGGTTCTAATTGTCTTAAAATGTCAGTACTAAGACAATCACCTTAAAGCGGTCATGTTCAATACACAAAATGTACTAGCACAATGAGTCAGAACTAGAACCGTCCCTTGTAGTCAAGACAGTCCTACTAAAACATTGTACTACAATCCTACTAATGGTGTGTCAAATTAATCCATCTAAGATTGTGAACCAAAAGTTATATTCCACAAAAACCGATGATCCAATCTTTCGTGTGTAAACCATACTTTACACACAGGATCATCCACTATGTAGAATATAAGCTCCAAAAAGCTGCGTCCCTTTTGTGGTTGGCAAGTCCATTTGACAAATCACATATTTACGTGTATCCTTTTGTTTATCGAGTTGTAATTTTCTAAGTAGGAGTCTGTATTGTATTAGAGTGGAAGGAATCTCTTTATAATGTAATTTGAGAGTTAGTAGTTTAGTCAATTGTCGTCTGATCAATATGGTGCATTCGGAACGGGAAGATCAATCATGGGATCTATCGGTTTCTCAATCGGGTAACTCTGATTTAGCACAAGCCGTGGAGGGCATATGGATTATTTGTGGGATCAATCGGCAATTTAATCGGGCAGCTCCAAAAATCGGATCACCAATGGAACGATCAATCAGCTTGTGGATGCTGGAGAGGGTAAAGTCTAATTACCCTACTACTAGATATAGCGCGTGCCTATGACGTTCACCACGAGGGGGTGAATAGCTCGGCACCACATAGGGAATCCATTAGCCCTGTGCCGAGCCTGTTTGACCATGAATAAGGTCTGGAGTAAATTACATAAACATAAGTCAGGATGCATTGGCTCGGCGCAAGTCATTTAGGGATCCCCCTGACATGGCCGAGCTACATTGGCTACGTGTATAGCTTAAACAGCATTCTGGAATACATAGATCGGCTCGGCACGATAAGCTGAGCTATGTACAAGTTACTCCGAGCTACGTGGAAGCACAGCACCGCCACGAGTAAGGCGGTAAGACATTCCAGAATCATCTAGCCGGTTCCTTATGAGATAAGGAGTAGTCCCATGGAATAGGGGATTAATATGGGAAGTCCTAACGTGATTAGGAGTATACCATATATAGGAAAGAATCCTATATGGAAAGAAAGACCTCTGCTAGACGAAATCTAGCAGGATAATGAAGTTATTTCTTAATAGGAGAAGGATTCCTAAAGAGAATAGGAAACAGGGGGCACGAGATGCCCAAATTGATGAATATCTACACCTATAAATACAGCACTATGCCCATGAAGAAAGGTACGCTGTAACACCCAGTTATACGCATTGTGTTCTTGGCTTGATTAGTAATCCAGTACTAACTTAAGCATCAGAGAGCCTTTGCCAACAAGAGGCAAGGGTGCTCTAACCTATTCTTTGTCTTGCAGATTTAGGGTCGAGCCAAGCCTGCACGTGATACGGGCTAACGTGGAATTACACCCCCTACAATTGGCACCGTCTGTGGGAAACTTGCAAAAAGCTATATTTCTTGAAAGAAAATCAACAATGGTAATTTCAGAACCTTTGTTGTGCACTCCACGAAGGAGAGATGTGGAAGACAACGGAACCACCCTTGTGTACACTACGAGAAAGAGTACCAAGGTGGACAAAACCCCTGCAGTCCTAAGAGCACCAAGGAAGCCGGCGACCAGAAGGTTCAATATAGGGCACATCCCTGAGATTCCAAAATTTAGGGATACACGTTTGAATCACGATTCTCCAAGATCGAGCGAGCAGAGAAGACGCTCAAAATCACCACCAAAAGGTGGGGAAGCCTCCCACCGACGTGAACGGAGGAGGAGCCCCCCAAGGAAGGAGGATCATAGGCGATCAAGGGATCAAGAAAGAGAGATTAGCCTCGACAGAAAAGAGCAGGAGGCAGAAGAATTGGCCCATAAAGTCACTCGACGAGAACGAGAGATTCAGGACCTAAAGAAACAACTCTAGGAGAAGGAGAAAGATTTACGTTCACGAACAAGATCCGTGCAATACGTAAAGGAAAAAAGGAGTCCTCACCAGGAAGATGCCTCTGCAGACCGAGCAGTCTCTCCACGAAAAAGGAGAGAAAGAAGCGTTCCGTCGGAAAGAAAGAGAGAAGGAAGCATGCCAGGGACAGGTACGAGAGATCTGGTTCCAATGAGCATATTCCCGAACAGCACACAAGAAGAAGGGAAGCCCACCGAGCTGATGGAGGCCCTAGAACTGCACGAGAAGCAGCTAAAGAAGCCCTAGGCCAAATCTCAAAGTCACCACTAGCCCACTGGATCCGAGCAGAAAAGACACCGAGCAGGGTGAAGCACTCAGCATTCACTCCCTACGAAACCAGTACGGATCCTGTGACTCACATCCAACATTATCAGCAGGCCATGTTCATGCATGAGCAGGAGGATGCCCTGCTGTGCAAAATGTTCCCATCCAGTTTGGGAAAGGTAGCCCTCAGCTGGTACCACAAGCTCCCAGAGGGATCCATCCTGTGCTGGGACCAACTAGCTGATGAATTTACTGCTCGTTTCCTCACTAGCCGAGCCGCTCCAAAGACTTTCGATGCACTAACCTCTATGAAACAGAGGGATGATGAGACTCTAAGGCAATACTCCAAGCGTTACTGGGAGACTTTCAACGAGATTGAAAACTGCAGCGAGGAGTATGCCTTGGCAACGTTCAAGACAAGCTTGCCTATGCATAGTAAGCTGCGAGAATCGCTTACCATGCATCAGGTGAAAACTGTGGCCATACTCATGGAGAGGATACAAGAACATGCAAGGGTAGAGGATGACATCCTACAGGCTGGGGGTAAGATTGTGGCTGGGCAACCTCAGCTCCCAGAAAAGAGGGCTGCAGAGCCAAGGGTGTACAAGAAGGAGTACACATCAGGGAGAAAAGACTATACGCAGCAGAGAAAGGACATAGCCGATCCAGACCCCAAGTCATACTTCAGCATCATGGCGACCTTCAACATCCCGACCTACAAAATGTTGTACAGGATTAAGAATGAACCATGGTTCAGGAGGCCCTCAAGAATGACAGGCAACCCAGAAAAGAGGAGGGCTACCAATCAGCACTGCAACTACCACAGGGATTGGGGACACATGACTGAAGATTGTGTGGAGTACAAGAAGTTCTTGGACGAAAAGGTGGCGGAGGGTCACCTCAAAGAATTTTTGGCTGACAGCAAGCATGATGCCGAGCTGATCGAAGAGATGAACTACGAGAAAGGTCCAAATGGGACCATCCATATGATACATGGACTGGTGGCCCCATACACCAACAACGAGATCAGACACATTCAAAGAGTCAACGGACAAGCAAAGCAAGTCATGAAGCTCGACATGAAGAGACCAAGGACTGAGGGAGTAATGGAGATCCCAATCACCTTCACCGACGACGACCTAGACGGGGTAGTGGTGCCCCATAACGATGCTTTGGTAATTACCCTACGAATAGGGGAGTATGACGTCGAGAAGATTCTTGTTGATCAGGGAGCTAGCACGGAAATCATGTACTACCATACTTTCAAGAAAATGGAACTCCCGCCGAGCTCATTACAAAAGTGTTTCGTCCCACTGATCGGTTTCAGTGCGCAGACAGTATGGCCTATGGGAAAGGTCACATTGCCGGTCCGAGCTGGATCAGTGGTCCTAAAAACCGATTTCCTTGTGGTAGACATCCCCTCCTCCTATAACGTGATTATAGGAAGAACCTGGATGCACAAAATGAGGGCTGTCTCCTCAACTTACCACCAAAAGATCAAGTATCCTGGAGCAGATGGCATTGAGTGCATCAGAGGAAGCCAGAAGGTAGCCGACCTATGCTTCAACATGGTAGTAAAGAAGTCTCCCAAGGCCGAGCTGGTGCAGACAGTTGAAGTTCCAGATCAACCAACGTTGGAGGACGTCGGAGGTGACCCCACCAAGAAGATGGTAGAAGGTTTAAAAAAGATACAGCTTCAGGGAGATGACGAGGAGAGGTACTTTTTGATCGGCGAGGCACTTGCCGAACAGGAGGAAGAAGATTTGGTTGCCTTTCTAAAGGACCACATCGATGTTTTCGCATGGACTCCTCAAGAAATGCTTGGGATAGACCCCAAGACAATTTGCCACCATTTGAATGTGGATCCTCAGCACAAACCAGTTGTGCAGAAAGCACGAAGGTCGGCACCACAGCACGCAGACGCTGTGATCGAGGAAGTAGATCGGCTGCTCGAAGCGGATGCCATTCGAGAGGTGAGCTATCCAGACTGGCTGGCCAACACTGTCGTTGTCAAGAAGAAAAATGGGAAGTGGAGGGTCTGTGTAGATTTCACTAGCCTCAATAAAGCATGCCCCAAGGACAGCTTTCCACTTCCCAGGATTGATCAACTAGTGGACGCCACATCAGGCTACGAGAGGATGAGTTTCCTCGACGCATATCGAGGATATCATCAAATAGCTATGTATGAGCCAGATCAAGAGAAGACTTCTTTTATCTCACCAAGAGGGCTCTACTGTTACAAGGTTATGCCCTTCGGGCTACGAAATGCCGGAGCAACCTACCAGAGGTTGGTCACAAAGATGTTCAAAGAACAGCTCGGCAAAACCATGGAGGTCTATATCGACGACATGGTTGTGAAAAGCAAGTTGAAACCTGATCACCTTGCTGACCTAAAGGTAACTTTCAGCATTCTCAGAGAATACAAGTTAAAGTTGAACGCCTCCAAGTGTGCCTTTGGAGTTAGCTCGGGGAAGTTCCTGGGGCACCTGGTGACTACGAGGGGGATCGAGGCCAATCCAGATCAGATCACGGCTCTGCAAGGCCTTCAGAGCCCAAAGACCACGAAGGAGGTCCAAAGGCTAACAAGGATGGCAGCAGCTCTTAACCGTTTCATCAGTAAGTCCTCAGACCGTTGTAGACCATTCTTTCAACTTCTGAAGAAGAGAGAGGGATATGAGTGGGGAGCCGAGCAGGAACAGGCATTCCAGGAGTTGAAACGCTACCTGTCGACACCTCCCTTACTCTCTACTCCAGAAGTTGGGGAGCGGTTGATATTATATCTAGCAGTGTCTGGTCACGCTGTCAGCTCGGTCCTCCTACGAATAAAGGGGGCAGAGCAGTCTCCGGTCTACTTTGTGAGCAAAACGCTGTTAGATGCCGAGACACGTTATCTACCACTGGAAAAGCTGGTGTACGCTCTCATCATAGCTGCAAGAAAACTCCCACACTACTTTTTGCAGCATCCCATCACTGTGTTCACTGAGTATCCACTAAGGGCCTTACTCAGGAAGGCAGACCTCTCTGGACGAATATCCAAGTGGTCCATCGAGCTCAGCCAGTTCGACCTTGATTATCAACCCAGAACAGCAATTAAAGGGCAAGTCTTAGCTGATTTTATAGCTGAGTTCACCCCAACATTGGCTCCACCACCACCAGCTCTCCACGAGAAGGAGCAGATCAGTCCCACCGAGCCGCCAAAAAGAGTGGCCGACCTATATCCAGAAGAATGGAGACTCTATGTCGACGGATCAGCCTGCAACAAAGGGTCAGGAGCAGGAGTGGTGTTATTCTCTCCAGAAGGATTGGTGCTGGAGCAAGCACTACGGCTGGGATTCAGTGCCACCAACAATGTGGCAGAATATGAAGCCTTGCTCGCAGGACTCAGGAGTGCCATGGAACTCAAGGTCAGAAAGTTAAGGGTATTCTGTGACTCACAATTAGTTGTTAATTAGCTTTCAGGGGAATACGCCGCAAGAAGCGAGAAGATGGCGGCATACTCAGAAGTAGCCAAGGACCTGCTTGACAAATTTGACATCATCCACATCCAGCAAATCAGCTCGGGACAGAATGCACATGCAGATTCATTGGCATGCTTAGGATCAGCAGTAAACACAGAATACCGACGAACAGTAACGGTGGAGTATCTGAACGAACCAAGCATTGGCCGAGCAGTAGAGTTGGTAATGGAGACAGAGTTTGGGCCAAGCTGGATGGACCCCATAGTGGCATACCTACGAGATGGGACCTTGCCAGAGGACAAAAGGGAAGCTCACAAGATCAAAACCAAGGCAGTACGTTTCTGGCTCTCTCCAGAAGGTAAGCTTTATAGAAAGTCTTATCTTGGCCCATATTTATTGTGTGTACACCCAGCTCTTGCACAGAAATTCCTCCATGAGATCCATGCCGGGACTTGTGGAGGACACACCGGAGGAAGGTCCATAGCCCACCGAGCAATATCACAGGGATATTGGTGGCCTTACATGCAAGAAGATGCAAAAGCTTTTGTGAAAAAATGTGAGAAGTGTCAAAGGTATTCCCCTCTCATTCGAGCTCCGACGGAGGATCTGCTACCTCTGACTAGCCCATGGCCATTTGCCCAGTGGGGGTTGGACATCATGGGTCCTCTTCCCATGGCAACAGGGAAACGAAAATTCCTGCTCGTTGGCACTAACTACTTCACTAAGTGGATAGAGGGGGGAGCTCTGGCCAAGATCACAGAAGCCATGGTGGAGCGGTTTGTCTGGAACAAAATCATCACACGATTTGGAGTACCATACTCCATCATCTCAGACAATGGGTCCCAGTTCGGCAAGAAGTTCAAAGCTTTCTGTGCCCAGTATGGCATCAGGAACTACTACTCAACTCCGGCTTACCCACAAAGCAATGGGCAAGCAGAGGCCTCAAACAAGACTATCCTGAAAAGCCTCAAAAAAAGGTTGGAGAAGAAGAAGGGAAAATGGCCGGACGAACTACCAGCCGTGCTCTGGGCATACAGGACCACCCCACGGCGATCTACGGGAGAGACGCCGTACTCCCTCGCTTATGGGACAGAGGCAGTGATACCACTGGAGATCGGCATGCCGACCCTCCGCACCACTCTTGTGGAGTCAGGCGGCAATGACTATGCCCTGGCCGAACATCTTGATCTCGCCGAGGAAAAAAGAGAACGTGCACTCATTACACTAGCAGCATACCAAGAGCAGCTACGGAGAAGCTACAATAAAAAAGTGCAGCCAAGAGAATTCAAGGTTGGGGATCTGGTCCTAAGGAAAGTTTTGGCCAACACCAAAGTACCCACTGATGGGAAGCTTGGGCCGAACTGGGAGGGCCCATACAAGATTACAGGGATTGCTGGAATCGGAGCCTATCGCTTGGCCGACCTGGACGGGGACCTAGTACCTCGACCATGGAACGTCCAGAATCTGAGGAAGTTCTACCAATAGTTTATTTATGTGATTACGAATACAGTCACATCCGTTTTCCAGTAAATTCACGTCCTTTTTTTAGAACCTTGTTGGGATTACGAATAAAATCACCAGCGTCAATCATTTAGACTTTTTTCTTTATTCCAAAGCTTTAATAAAATTTCATCTTTTGTTATCATGATCTTGCGTAATATGAACCAATAGTTGCTCTAAATATTGGATTCCTATTGGGGAACAGAGAATATGTGTATTCCAACCATGTTGGTAAAATTCTAAGTATGAAGAAACTTAGATGTGCAACGAATATTGCAAACTTATCTCCAAGTATGAAGAAACTTAGATGTGCAACGAATATTGCAAACTTATCTCTAAGTACGAATACACTTAGATGTGCAACGAATAAAGCAAGAAATCTCTAAGTATGAATACACTTAGGGATTTGCAACGAGTATTGCAAATTTATCTCTAAGTACGAAAAAACTTAGATGAGCAACGAATATTGCCAAATTGTTCTAAGTATGAAAAAACTTGGATATGTGCAACGAATAATGCAAGAAATCTCTAAGTATGAATACACTTAGGGATTTGCTACGAGTATTGCAAATTTATCTCTAAGTACGAAAAAACTTAGATGAGCAACGAATATTGCCAAATTGTTCTAAGTATGAAAAAACTTGGATATGTGCAACGAATAATCTCTAAGTATGAATACACTTAGGGATTTGCAATGAGTATTGCAAACTTATCTACAAGTACGAAAAAACTTAGATGAGCAACGAATATTGCCAAATTGTTCTAAGTATGAAGAAACTTGGATGTTTGCAATGAATACTGCAAAAATGCCATAGCATTTGAAAAGCATGAACAAGTGCGAGAAATTTAAAGAGTATAACAGGCCACACTCGGCCAAACAAGGTCGCACAGGACCAGCTAAAGAGTATCATCATCAAAACAAATATCAAAGTATCAGAACAGGCCACAGACGGCCGAGCAGGACCGCGCAGGGTCAATAAAGAGAAATAGCAAAAGGCACTAGGCCTCTTCACTGAGCCTTTAAGCATCAGTGGCATGGGTGGGATCTTCATTACCTCTGGCAGTACCATCAGCAGCTGCAACAGTTCTACTTCCTTCTACAGGGGTTTGCTCCGAGAGGGTTCAGTGCATCGGGCCCGTGGTGCGGAGGAGTCGATCAGCAAGTCGATCCTGAACGGCTGCCATCTCACTCGGCAACTCCATATTAGCCCAATGGGGAGAGGATTCATCAACACCGAGCTTGGTAAGACAACGCCGCCAGGCCGTCCCCCAGATGGTGTCCTGGACAGTTGGCATTTGCGCCTTGTAATCTTCTGTGACCTCCAGGACAGCTCGATCGTACTCCGCCTCAGCCTTGGCCTCCGCCGCGGTCAGTTGATCACTCAAACCGTGCTCCACCTGCTCCGACCTTTTTCGCAGATCGGCATTCTCACCCTTCAGCGCCTCCACCTCAACTCGGGCATCCCTTAAGGATTGAGAGTACTGGGCACTCTCCTCCTCGGCCTTTTCTGCCCTCTCCTTCTCCTTCTCTAGCTCCTGTTGCATCACTTTGGCTCTCTCAAAACCAGAGGAAGCTTTCTGCATGATCTGCAATTTACAGGGATAACGGATCAGGGCGGCAGTTACAGAAGTCAATTTTTATAAACAAGACAGTGACCAGACTACATACCTTGGCGCTCGATTGGAAAATAGTTTTCATTAGGACATCGTAGGAACTGTTCTTCTCCCGCTCCATGTCATTTGGGAGGAGGGCAGCCCTAGAGACGCCATACGCCACCTCTGTGGAAGATATCTTGTCAATAGCGGTAAGAGGGGCGCCACTTGGGCGAGCTAGAATAAGAGCCCAGTGCTGGACCAGAGGAGGAGACTCAGGCAGCTGTTGCGTGGAGCTCGGCCCATCAGTCCTCCTCCTATGCGGGGAGGGCTGAGCATCGAGGGGACTCTCAGCTGGCCTCTTGTCCCTTTGCCAATCGGTAAGAGAAACCGTCGCTGGTACAGGAGGAGGAGTGGCAGTACGAGCAGTTGGTGGAGCACGGGAAGCTCCGCCCAAAGTCAGAGTGTCGAGGAGGTTGATCGGTCGGCGAGACATATCTTCTCGGTCCGGAGAAGGAGAGTAACCTGAGGACTCGTCCGAACCTGCTAAAGAAGCGGCCCTCTCAATCAAAGACCGGACGGCAGCTCGGAGGGTCGATCCTTCTCTTTCTTCTTCTTCCTCTTCTCCTTCTTCTTCTACTATCACCCTCCCGGATGTGCTGGCTTCCTGGATGGGGATGGCAGTTGGGATCACGGGAATATGGGCAAAGGTGACTTGTCGTTGGAGGTCCTCAGGGGCTTGGGTTCGGGATAACCTTCTTCTTGCTCGGCCTCTGCGGACACGAGTCCTCTCTCGGTCAGCTGGTCGGGCTGTGGCAATCACAGAAACAGGTGGTGGCCAGGCGTATCTGGATCTATGCTCTCCTTCTTTCCTTATGTTGCCCCAGTAGAAAGGGGTATAACCCAGCAGGAGGTGGGCTGCACGGCCAAGGCCAACGGGTGTCGGTTCGAAACCGTCAAACCAGAGAGCTTTGGCGATATCCTCACGGTGGAGCTTGTCGTGGATTATGCGACCACCGTGATTGAGGTTAGCCGCTGCAAAACAAGCATGTCAAAAACAATGATCAAATTACAGATTCTGGAGCAATGAGGAATGAACCGAGCTAGAGAAAAAATACTAACGTAGTCCGCCTGTAACTCTGGGGCAGGCAAGGCCGATAGTCCTCCCCTCGGCATCTCTGGGCTCCCAGTTGCCGGAGACTACAAGAAAGTCATCCGCCTCCCCCTTTGAAGAGTTCGGCAGGTCGGTGATAAGCTTCTGGTTGGGATCCTTGGCTTTAAAGTAAAAGTTCTTCTCAGCTGTAGGGACTACACTATAGAGATAGTGCAGGTCCCACCAGTCGAGATTGAGGCCGAGCAGCCTATTTAGGGCAACTGTGCCCATGACTACCCTGACAAAGTTGGGGCAGAGCTGCCTAGGATTCAGTTGGCACCTAAAGCAGACCTCGCGGAAAAAGGGATGGAGGGGAAACCTAAGGCCGCCCTCAACGATGAAGATCAAGGGGATGTAAATGCTATTCGCATCTCGACCCTCTTCTACTAGGTCCTCGGACCTGCCCAGCCGGAATTGGACATCGGCGGGGATTTCGTATTTCCTACGAAACGCTATTATTTTCTCTTGGGTACTAAGGAGGGCCCTGTGCCTACCCATTTTTTCTAAAATGGTTAGGGTTTCGCAGTTGAAACCCAGGAAACAGTAAAATGAATAGACAATGGAAGCAGCGAAGAGGACACGAAATACAAATGGAAGCCTGGAAAGATCACTTATGTGAAGAAGATGTACCTACTGTGATATTTTCCGACGAGAGCAAAGAACGTTTTTCCGACGAAAACCGGAAAAAGAGTGGGGTTGCAGAAAACTTGGAGCGACGGCAATGGCGAATAAAAGATCTCTTCTCTCTCTCTTCTTTGCTTCTGATGAGTATAAAGTAAATGGGGAAGGGGAGAGGTTTTTGGGATTTAGAGGGTTTCGGGGGGGAAAAGTAATGATTATCCCGCCCGAAAACCCATAAAGGTGGAACATGACGTATGAGAAGCGTAAGCAAAAACGTCCTTTGGGCTTATCCGAGCCACCAACGGGTCATTTCGCATTTAATGTAATGACAGCATTGCTACCCACGTGGAGGGGAGGCGTGCAAGGGATGCATCAAGAGCCGTTGAAAGCTCCGGGCACTACTGATGAATAACAGTAGTGACAGAGCTGGGGAGCAATTGGAGAGGGTAAAGTCTGATTACCCTACTACAAGATATAGCACGTGCCTATGACGTTCACCACGAGGGGGTGAATAGCTCGGCACCACATAGGGAGTCCATTAGCCCTGTGCCGAGCCTGTTTGACCATGAATAAGGTCTGGAGTAAATTACATAAACATAAGTCAGGATGCATTGGCTCGGCGCAAGTCATTTAGGGATCCCCCTGACATGGCCGAGCTACATTGGCTACGTGTATAGCTTAAACAGCATTCTGGAATACATAGATCGGCTCGGCACGATAAGCTGAGCTATGTACAAGTTACTCCGAGGTACGTGGAAGCACGACACCGCCACGAGTAAGGCGGTAAGACATTCCAGAATCATCTAGCCGGTTCCTTATGAGATAAGGAGCAGTCCCATGGAATAAGGGATTAATATGGGAAGTCCTAACGTGATTAGGAGTATACCATATATAGGAAAGAATCCTATATGGAAAGAAAGACCTCTGCTAGACGAAATCTAGCAGGATAATGAAGTTATTTCTTAATAGGAGAAGGATTCCTAAAGAGAATAGGAAACAGGGGGCACGAGATGCCCAAATTGATGAATATCTACACCTATAAATACAGCACTATGCCCATGAAGAAAGGTACGCTGTAACACCCAGTTATACGCATTGTGTTCTTGGCTTGATTAGTAATCCAGTACTAACTTAAGCATCGGAAAGCCTTTGCCAACAAGAGGCAAGGGTACTCTAACCTATTCTTTGTCTTGCAGATTTAGGGTCGAGCCAAGCCTGCACGTGATACGGGCTAACGTGGAATTACACCCCCTACAGATGCAATTGATCGGAACGTCATCTATTATAAAAACGAACCATTCTTTTCTCTCTAGGTTACGGTGGCTACAAAAGAATATTAGAGCCTCTTGTTTTCAAAGCCACAAAAATCCTAGAGTATTGAGAGTGAATCTTGAAGCACAAAATCCATGGATCTTTAATCAAAGCTTCAACAGGTTTCTACTCTAATCATCAATCAACTTCGTGTTTCTTCCGGTGGATTTCTGGAAGAACATTTCAAAGGCTCGAGGATTTGAGGCAGCGGCAATCGAATACTGGGTGTGGTGAACGAGGAGTCGGCAACCGATCTTAGGTTAATTGTGAGGAGTCCCAATTGTGAGTAAGGTCGTTTGTAACCACACAATGATTTTTATAGTGTTCGATTCCTTCCCGTGGTTTTTGCCCATTTAGGGTTTTTCCACGTATATCTCTATGTTCATCGTTGTTCTTCAATTCTTATTTGTTTGATTGATAGCAAAATAGGAATTTCATAGAATAAAGGACACATGCACAACATACAATTATATCATGCAAACATTGCCCACAATAGATTCTCATAAAAAAAAGGGGATGAAATTGAATAATTAACTAATTAAATATGAAGCCATTACATAAAAGTATTGTTTTTAGTAAGTTCCTAACATATATATCACCTCACAGTAGGTTTGGACCATGTATCTAGTATTGCATCCTGGGATTCTTGTAGCAATTCGTAGCAATAGAGTATAATATCCATTTTCAGCTTAGCTTTGTTATTTCAGATCCACAGCATGGAGTCCAGATCAATTGCTTTGCATCGGTGACAACACACCTGAGAAGTATTTTCTCGTAGCAGCATTTAGTCCAATGAGATATCACACCCACGCCAAATAAAATGACTCAAGACACAGAACACAACGAGAAAAACTCAACACTGACAACAAAAGACGAGAGCAGCCACAAGATAGCCCCAAGACCCAAGATTAGACTTAACAGAGACCAAGACAAAAACAAAGAAATAGCAAGACAAAAATAACGTCAAGACAATCTCAGAGAGCAACCCCAAACCCTCCCGAAAGCAGAACCCACAAACCAGAAAAGATCTAAGAAAAAGCATGGAAAGATCTCAGAAAACTGGTAAATACCATTCAAGCTAGCAAATATAAATTACACATAAAAATTTTAAATGTGGCAATGAAAATCAGATGAATTTCACACGTAGAGATGTACTTGTACTTGACATCCGTACCCGAGTCCATGAAACTTTGACTGTGAGTAAAGAATCCCTTAAAATTGCTTATGATGTCACTTTCGTGGAACAGCTATGGTTATTTCTATCATTTTTCCAATTCTAAAGTGTAGAATTCAATTCTACTTGGAATACTCGTCGGCCACCATGCTTGGAATTGTAGGAGGAAGACTATTATTCACAGAAGAATGTGGACCAAGCTTGCACTGATACATATGTATTCTGGTGTTTCATCGTTTCCTGTCTTGGGGTCTTCAGCCCACCTTGGTCACCACAGGCGTGTAGTGAGTAACAACAGCCGTCCGTTCTATTTTGGACGGTCTGAATTTTAAATAAATTGCGTTTTATTTAAAATCATGACCGTTCAAGATACTTATTAACGATCCAGATTCACTCACTACAGGCCCCCCAATTCGATACAAATTTTATATATTTTTATAACTAGATATCACATGACCGTTCAAGATACCACGCGAAAAATCTTCAAAAAAAAAATACCGGGAAGGGCTTGATCCAAGAAGTTTTCGCAAAAAAAAATATATTTACAATTTTTGCGAAAATTGCTTGGATCAAGCCCTTCCCGGTATTTTTTTTTTTGAAGATTTCCGGCGTGGACCCTTGAAAACACCTTCTGAACACATTGGACGGCTCGGATTTTCCAAAAATAATTTGCAACACCAAAAAAATCAAATTTTTCTTATTTTTGGGAGGTGTGGACTAGAAGTATTTCGTATATATATATAGGGAGGGCTTCTAGTCCGGTCTTCCCGTTTCCGGACCTCCATGATCCAAAATTTTTTTTGACGATCCGAGCCGTCCAATGTGTTCAGAAGATGTTTTCAAGGGTCCTTCGCGAAAAATTTTCAAAAAAAAATACCGGGAAGGACTTGATCCAAGTAGTTTTCGCAAAAATATATAAATACAGTTTTTGCGAAAAACTGCTTGGATCAAGCCCTTCCCGGTATTTTTTTTTTGAAGATTTTCCGCGTGGACCCTTGAAAACACCTTCTGAACACATTGGACGGCTCGGATTTTCCATAAATAATTTGCAACACAAAAAAATTCAATTTTCCTTATTCTCGGGAGGTTTGGACTAGAAAATTTGCTTATATATATATACAGAACATATCCTATGAGGGCTCCCTCACAAAAAAAGTGCAGGAAAACAGTTGTGGGTCGTTGGATCCTATGCCCTTCACGCGATCCAACGGCTTACAATTGTTTTCTCGCACTTTTTTTTGTGACGGAGCCCTCATAGGAAACTTCTTGTGTATATATATATTTTATTGATTAAATTCTCACGGTCCGGTTCGGTTTATCCACGGTTCTTTTATGAAAATCCATGGACCGAACCGCGAAGCACGGTTTTCTAATTTTTCAATCTGTGTCCAGACTATTAATCCACGGACCCAATCCAAAATCTACGGTTCGGTTCAGTCCGGTTCGGATTCGCGGTTTGCGAGTTTTTTTTGACAGCCCTAGATATGCATATACTAATGTGTGCATTTTTCACATGTGAGTGTTTGTACGTCTTCACCCATCACTAGTGCCAGACCCAGGATTAGCACCGAGTGAGGGGTACCAAGTATTAATAGAATTGGGAAAGCATTCATGTTTGCGACCACCTCATTAATCCTGGGATCTTGTAACACCCAGACAAACCTCAAATTGGCCCAAAAGAATTGATAGAATTGAGAAAGTTTCGAACTTGAGAACTTAGAAGGGAACAAACCCCTATATTTCATACCTTGACCACGAGGTTAACCTCTTAGGATTAATTTAAGCACAAATTATGTGAAACTGAAGGTAAATCTCCATCATACAGTAAAAGACGGATAACCCATAAAGGATTAGTTTACCCAAATAATCAAAAGCCCCTAATTTATTTATTTTTTATCCAAAAAAGGTCATCCCAATTTTGAGCTAGACCTCGAGGTAATTAAAAAAGCGCTTTATGCTTTTAGAAAATTAAGAACTCATTTTTTACTTGGTGGTAAATTTCCAGCCAAAAGGAAAAGCTCCCAACCCCCCTTATTTTGTTGGATTACAGAACTCAACGTTGGGATCTAATTATAACATTAAAATGATATTTTTTATTAACAACTACAGCATATTTAAAACGTTTAATTGCATCCGTGAGAATCTGCACCTGCTTAAGACAGCCAACGCAAAGCTTGAAGAGCGGCTAAACCTTCAACCAAATTAAAGCTCTAACCTTTTAATTCCTCAGCTAGCAAGCCACGGCCATCAACCACACTCCAAGCTGCTACTTATGTGCCACGGCTTACAACAACGCCAATTGCATACACTGATCACAAGAGAACTCTTTTAAAGCATCGACGTGACCCAATTGTAGCCTCAGTGCAACAATCAACGGTCCATATTCCTAGGCCCATCCATAATACTATATGACTTGCTATCAAAAGCAAAACTTCCTGGGCCCAAGTAGATTTCGTTCTTTTCTGCACCCAAAATCTATACCTCTAAGTGGCGGCCTGGCCCAACCAACTTGTGAGCTAATGATTTGGATTCAAAAGAAGGCTCCATTGCTCGTTCCATTCGTATGATAAGTTCTGAACGGTATAAGGTTTTCTAACGTTTCGGCACGGTCTTTTAAGTTATCTTCTCTTAATTATAAGATTTGGGCCAAATTTTAATACCCCAACATTCGTTTCGACAAGAGAAAGCGGAAAAGTGTAAAATATAGGCCAAAATTGAAATTTAAATATCATATATGACAAGGAAAAAGACACAAAAAGTGAGTCTATATGATATATAAAATCATTTTTTGGTCTTTTTTGTCGTCTTATAGGAAGAATTTAAATCTTTGGTCTATTGTAGACATCCCGATTTTGACTCGGGAAACTTCTCAAGCATTCCCGATGATGAAATAGACCAACCGTGCATACCTCGAGGCTAAGAACGAGGCTTGAACTCGCTAAACCATCCAAAACCACCATAAACCCTTTTCAAGTAACCCTACCAACCCAAAAGACCAAAATACCCTTCAAACTACCCAAATAAACCAAGCCAAACCCCTGTGCTCAAAACCCTTTGAGCGCTCAACCCATAACGTCACATTTTGAGCGCTCAAACCCTGTCCAGTCAACTTTTTGCAGAGCATCTAATCATGATATTTTGTTGATCTTGGGGGCATATGGCCGTCGTATTGTTGCGTATTATAGCCCCTAATTTGGCCCCTATTAAGCCTAATTGGCCTTTGAAATCAAAACCCACTATTTTCCCTCCATTCTCTCTCTATATAAGCATCCCTCCACCCCTTATTCAAGGGTTACCAACTGATAAACACTCCCTCTCACTCTAGAAAACTATTTTCCAGTCTCTCTCTTCCATCACCATCAATCTATTGAAGCTCTATCATCCATAACCAACCAAACCCATTTGATCATCATCATCTAAGTTCAAATATACCATCATCTATCCAAATACTCACCTAATCAGGCCTACATTTCCACTCCACTGTCCAAAACATCACCTTTCAAGCCTACACTCACAACCATTGTTTAGTCTTTCATAAAAACCCCCAGTTCAAGCCTTGATCATAACCAAAAAGGTAGTAAACCATGTAAAGTGCTACGGGTTGGTCAACCTGAGGGTGACCAGTAAGTTCATGGTGGTTTCAAGTATCTTCTGTGAGCTTACGAGGTCCAAGATATCAAGAGAAACTAGTTTTAAAAACATCAGGCCAACATGGTTTGAGCGCTCAAACACCCTCTTTGAGCGCTCAAACTGTTTTGGCTATGCTGTGATTTCTATGGTTTCTCATGTCATATCATGTTGATATCATCATTTGATGGCTTTTGTCGGTTCAAATACTCTCATATCAGTTTATTTCACTCTTGATCATTGATCAATGAACCCAAAAGCCATGTGAATGATGTTTTATCATCATCAAGAAAAGAACAAGCTTTGTTCATGAGGTGAATAAGTCTATCTTACTCTTTCAAACAATGATCAGAAGGTTGATATTGATAAAAGTACTAGAGAATGGCTTGAAAACCATAGAGACTCACATCCCTTGAATAGGGTTTAAGCGCTCAAACACTATTATGTTTCATCTTTATCTGCTGCTTATTCTGGCTTTAAATCATGTTTTAAGCTCCTTATGGTGTCTGTGTGTGTGTGTGTGTGTGGTTATTGCATCGACATCAGTCTGATCCTCTTCTTCTTACACTCAAACCTTGTTTATACTTGGTTCATGGCTCATTATCTATTCATGCAAGCCCTCTCAATGATGCTTCTGCAATATTATGTTCATTTTCATCGTTATATGTTGTTTTGGGGATATTGGTGATCTAAATAAAGGAAGGAAGGAACAAGAACACTCAAACAAAAAAGATAGCTTGAGCGCTCAAACTGTCTCCTGGAACATCAAATTTTCTCATCATCCGAGCTTGCAAATTGTGTTTTGAGTGTTCTATATGTCTCTTGATGCTATGTTTTCACTTATCCAGTACCTATTATCTTCTTTAGTTCACAAATAAGCCTCAAATTATGTTTGCATGATCATTACATTCTGTTAAGTCATCAAAGTACCATTTTTTAGCAAATAACAGTGTCCAGATCATGCTTTCATCAAGTCAGAATCATCATAAGCATGTGTAGTTGAGTAGGGGTTGAGCGCTCAAACCCACCCTTTCAGCGCTCAAACCCCAGACAAGTGATCAAATTGATCATCGATTCAGAGTCGCCACCCAGCTTTTAGCAGATTGTCCCCGAGGAACCGAACTCCGTTTCGTGCGTGGTTTGAAGCATTGGAAAGCTTGTCGAGTGTAATTTCTAACCCAAGTGGTTTGAACCCAAGATAATTTGTACATCCAAGTGTGTGACCATTTTACTCTCAGAAGGTCGGGAAAACAAGTCATTTTGGTAAAACGGGCACGTCTCCCTAATTTCAAAATGGATTGAGACGTATTATATATCAATAAAGAGGGTTTTGAATGTACTAGAAGATGGTGTAGGCTTAGGTTTGTTTTGAAGAGCATTTTGGATGGTTTGAAGGGTATTTGGGTAATTTTGGTTGGTTTAAGGTTGTTCTAGGAGGGTTTAGAATGGTTTAGGGTGGTTTGGTGAGTTCAAGCCTTGTTCTTAGCCTCAAGGTATACACGGTTGGTCTATTTCATCATTGGGAATACTTGATAAGTTTCTCGGATCCAAATCGGGGTGTCTACAGTTGCCCCTCTTAGATGAAACTCTGTATCATTGCTTGATACGAGTTACATCTAAGACAAAGACATCCCGATTCATTCCCTGAGCCTTTCTCAAGCTGCAAAGGAAAACATTGAAATCATGGTCGCGCAACTCAGGCTGCCTACGTACCCCATTGTAGGGATCAGACCGGCGTAGTTCTTGGGGGCATGTGCAAACAAACTCAACGGGTTTTCCTGGCCCGTGAAAAAAACAATAACACGCGAGTTGGCAAGGCTTCCCGAGCCAAAACGCTAAGTTGAACAAACGATTTCACGCGAATTGACAAGGCTTCCCGAGCCAAAACGCTAAGTTGAACAAACATTTTCACGCGAATTGGCAATGCTTCTCGAGCCAAAACGCTAAAGCGAACAAACGATTTCATGCGAATCGACGGCTTCCCAAGTCGAGACGCTAAAGCAAGAAAATGATTTCATGCGAATCGACGGCTTCCCAAGTCGAGATGTTAAAGCAAACAAATGATTTCATGCGAATCAACGGCTTCCCAAGTCAAGACGCTAAAGCAAACAAATGATTTCATGCGAATCA